>JBAMHZ010234002.1:0-12500 GCA_037177395.1 Alpinia galanga | reverse complement strand
TTTCACATACATTTTTCCTTGTTCTAAGAAGTTAAAGTATTTGATAATGAATCATGATTCATTTTTTGTCGGACTAGTGCTTTAGAATCTATAGGGAACCCCCTTCTACATTTTAGTTACTAGAGAAACACTCAGATCGTGATCTCATTCATAAAATTGGATTTTTGATGTCATAAATTTTTGATGAGAATTTTCATTTCTACAAATTATTGATATTTGTCATGAGTGGGAAAGGATGAGATGTTGCAAACTCCTTTTGTATTTGAATTCACTTTCTTGATTTAGATCTAATAAATCGAATTGCCTAGATGTTGAATTGTTCTTTTCCAATTTAACAAATTGTTGATTTCTGAAATCTTAGATCTAAACTAGGATTTTAGACTATTAGCTTGAGTTAAGGGTACCACTTGATATACAATTGCTCAAATATCCACCTCATTGGTACATACTATTTTTCCAACACTTTATCACTGGTATAATGTGTTCAAATTTCGTAACACTACCAATTGTGGCTTACAAAAATCTTCTAATGCTCGTTATTTAACTAACATTGTTTTTGTCAGATATTGAATCTGTGTTTGACCAGTAGAACATCGGAGGCACTTCCAAAAGAAAAAGAAAGCATACATATGTATAAAATACCAGCAATTTGTCAAATATTGATTGCTGACGTACATGCAAGAAAGCACTCCAAATGTGGCCCATCCATTAGTAGAATCATTCTCTCTTTCTTGCCTATATTCTGCATATGATGCATTACAGAATTGGCATCAAACAAATTTCAAATATCAATTAGTAAGTTAAGAATTAAATATAGTAAAGCAATAATTCTACTTACTATAAGTATAAATTATTCTTTGGGAAAAGGTTTATAAATATGACAAAGTTAATATTGAATTCTCTAATCTAAAAACACTATTTATAGCATAAATCCTTTCAATTCGAAGGTTAAAAGTATAATAAATAGCATGCTATGATCATTCTAAATTTTCTACAAAAACAACTAAATTTATAATTGAATAGAAAATTTGATATTTAGTTAATTTCCATTTACGTATTTATTGTAATAGATGATCTTCACACATTATGATTGGAATTCCACAATCATTTAATCATCAAATATTATATATTAATATTTGATGTTAAAATTTAAAATTGAAATATGAAAAACAAATTAAAATATTGAATTCCACAAGATAAAATTTATTTATCTTGTGGGATAAGGCTTGGTTGTTGTTGTTGTTGTTGTTGATAAGTTCCATTGTGGTCACTAATATCTACTGAACTAAATGATTTAATGTTTGCTTTTTATACTTCATACATAATACTAAGAAAAATTAATGAAGAAATATTTAAATTCACAATTAGTCAAGTTACTATCAATTAAATTTGCTCACTAGAAGATCTAACAGTGTTAAGCTCAGAGGGTAAAATGGTATTATCATGCCAAATTTAGGAGTTAAGCTATAATTTATGAAATTTAGGAGTAAAGGATAAATTGGAAAACTTTTGGGCAAAGTGAAATTTTCTCCAAAAGAAGACACTCTGGCTTTTAAAATAATTTAACAAGAAATGCAGAATTGGAAAAGTCTAAGGCCAATGTGAAATTTCTCTTAGAAGAATGATAAATTCATGACTTTAAACTCTTACCACTTCACCCTATAGACATTAATATTATTAATTTATAGGGATAAAGCAATACATCTGATTCCTTGTGGAGTGTTGAGCTAACAATGTTAAGCTAAAGGGCAAATTAGTATGGTTTTGCAAAACGTAGGGGTAAAATATAATTTATAAAATTTTGTGGTGATAAAATGAGAATTGAAAGACTTTGGAGGGGAAAAGTGAATTCTAATAATGACAGGATGGCTATGTCACATCATTTTTCCTGTCAAAATGTAGTTGTGTTAACAAATAGGGGTAAATAACAAGAGAGGAAACTTTACGGCCATTTTGAGATTTTGCAATTTCAATGGGAATTGAAACAGAAATAAAATTACAAGGCCAAAGTTAGAATTCCGAGGGGTGAAATGCAAAACATTGACGAACTTTGAAGAGGAGGGGTTTTTTAGGGAGAAATTAGAAGTTGATTCTGATGGACTTTAAAGGAATTGCATAATTACTTGAGATCACATGGTATAAGCAAGTATATCTATAAAAATAATATTGAAAGAAAAGTGAATGTTCTAAAGATAACATTGAAAGAAAAGTGAATATTCTTAAATGTACAAGTATGCTTTTTTTTCCTAATAGCTCAAGCTTCACACATAAGCGGTCGCAAACAGCTTTAATATGGAACAAGAATGAGGATAATTAAATTAAGTCTATTTGTTCATTGGGCTACTTTAACTAATTTGGATAGTCCGATGTGAGGATTGTTGACTAATACTATAATGAACCTCAACCCTTCACCAAAAACTCAAGCTTGTAGTTGTAAATGAGTAGGACATTTATGAACAAACTCGGTGGTTAACTCAATATGACCTCATACTCAAACAATTTATAAATAATCTTATTTAATAACATGTCTAAATTCAATTGAAATTTACTTCTCAAAATTTTTATTCAAATACATAGCATTATAATTATCTATAATTTTTATGATTATACATATAGCATGTTAAAAATAAGAAAATAATATGTTTCATATATTAACTCAACATTTTACTTAAATTATAAAGACCATTAGTCGAGCTCAATAAAAGAACTCAATGTTTTTTCAATAAACAAATTTGGACAAACTTAATAAGAAAATAAACAAGCTTAAACATTTCAAACACGGAGCTCATTTACACCCCTACTCAAGCTATGATCATTCTATTCAGTCAACTCTAACAAATGTCACTATCAAAGTCGCTAAAATCCATGGTGTTCTATATTGTTTTTGAAATGGAGTCAAGACAATTCTAATACATGGACTGATTACTAATCCGCAAATTTTCATGCATAGTGATTTAGAATGTTACATAGAAAAACATGTAGCAAACCTGGGCTACAGTAGCTCTACTAATGGCGGAAATGACAAGTAAATACTAATTCATCTGCTGTTATGCTATACCACGATGGAAAATGGAAATCACTATTTAAAAAGCAGACATTTGAACGACCACTTCAAACCAAACCAGCTAACAATAACACAGTATGAAAGTGTTAAACCATATACTTTCAATGCAGAGAACTTATATTGGAAAAATATTCCAGCACTATTACATAGCATCTAAAGTATTAAATATTACAGATATCATGCAAATATATAAAGAAAAACTCACCACATAGCTTTGTCAGGGTGAATCCAATTGGATCATAGCCATCCACTGGTACCGTAATCTTGATTTCATAAGGGGTGTCACGAGCTACTTCACCTGTAATATAGTAGCAAAGCATTCTCGGTGATCATTACAGACAAAATTGTAGGTGTTTAAACCGCTGAAGAAATATACATCTCCAATATATATTGAGAACTGTTGGTGATAAAGTTGTAGGGGCTCTGCCATTTTCTGCTGAACCTGTCAACCTGACCTCAAGCCCTTTATCTGGGTTAACCTGTAAAAGCAGAGAACCAATAATTAATATACAAAAAGTCATTAACAACCTGATGAAAAAATTAGTTTACCTTGATGAGCGGTTTTCTTACAAGACCAGAAAGGCTGGATTTTGCTGTCAAATATAGAGATACATATGTCTGTTCAGTTCCCAAACTGCAGAAATACAAAATTCACAATAAGCCTGATAGAGTAAAACACACCAACATATATCTTATCATGAAAACTTAACATGTCATTCTGGGAGTTATACTGAAACAACAATGCGACACATAATAATAATTTTTAATACTGGTGAGCAGATCTCCTCAGGTGATAAAATTTAATCAATGAAAGGAATGTAAAACATTAAAGCTGCAATTTCTCACCATATCTAGGCAGATTCCAGCCTCTTTACTGATCAGCATGGCTAAATCATTAGTCAAAAAAGGATTTTTAGATCCATTCTTTAAAGTTTATGTTAAGTGGGATTTATTTCATTGATATCTCCATCTTAATAGATATCTACCTACATGGTATATAGTACTCAATCTAAAGCCTTATCCCTAAAAGGCTCAATGTGGAACTAAAGCTATTACACATAACCTAATAACTCAATCCTTCTATGACTCCCCTCAAGCTAGAACATGAAGACTATCCACATCCACCTTGTTACATAAACAAGAAAAGTTGTCACAAAAACTAAGACATGACCATGATGAAAGTGAAAACACTAAGAAGCAAAGCTCTGAAGGCATTGACAAAGTATGTAGATGCTGATTCCTTTGGCCTCATCTAAGCATGACAAAAAGTATATGGTGAAACACTAAGAGAAAATCTCTCAAGTGAATTTTTCCTCACAAAGGCGTTGGCAAAACGTGGCAAATGAAAATGAGAAGGAAAGCACTCAACAAGGGTTTTAGAATCAGCTGAGAGAATGAGGCAAGAACATTAGGAAGTCTCTTGAATGGGCTTCTCCTTGTGACAACATTGACAGCACATGGTGAACTGAAGAAAAGGGGATGGAAAGCAGCAGAAGAGGGAACCAAGGTTAGCTCCACACATTGACTGAAGATGAGCAGATTTAGGGAAAGAGGTTATATCACAGATTGCGGAGGCAGGAATCAAGCCAATGGCAGAAGGATGAGAAAAGGACATTGTTTCTGATGCTAAAAGAAGGTTGAAAGCAAAGAAATCTGGCCAGATTTACTGAAAAACAGGCTTCAAAAGATGACATACAACTTCAAAGTGGCTCCATATAGAAAGAGATAAAAGATTCGAAGAAGCAAACAGGGAGAGATGTTAGCGTCAAAACTGAATGAAACTGGCACCATCTGGATATCTAGCAATGGAATAAGACTCACATATATCAGTAATCTCTAGTGGAGGAAGTGTTCTGAGGGAAGGTTGTTGGAGACTAACTGAAGCCAACTAAGCATGATGCTGCAGTAATCTCAAGTTGATACCATGGCGCTGCTGGTATTGCTCAAGTCTAAAAGTCCATGGGCGGTAAACTGATGTTTGGGCACCAAAAAGCAATGAAGAGGTGAATAAGCTTGAGCAGAGGAATGAACAAGGAGGAAACCCTCTGAAACATATAAGCAATGGACAAGTAAATCAGGAGATGTCATTCGCGTGCTCAATCAGCATTGGTATGCTCATCTTTTGCAGACGCAAGAGTTAGAAAACAGCACCACCTATTATAGCTTACCCTCATGCAAGGAGATTGCTTAGACAGAAACACAAATAGATCCAGATTCAGTGACAAGGAGAGGTACTAGCTGTCCACCAATTCACGATGAGGAGAAAACTCCCGATGTTAAAGACAAGAAGAGAGCTGCTCTGGTTGCATGGAAAAGAAGATGAAGGGTAGGCGACAAACATTGGGAGGAAATAGGACGAGGAAGAGCAGATCTGAGACTAACTCACCTAGGATATAGAGCACTGATGATGACAGAAACCTAGGAATCATCTAGAATAGAGGAATCCCCTTGTCACGTATTCAAAGAAGATGAGTCTCCTTGTTAGGCCATGACTAGTCATTGGGCAAGGAGCAAGTAAATAGGGGCTTTAGCAATTTCTTCAACAAAGGAAGAAAACTACTACCATGGATGACTTGAGCTCATGCTCACTCTCAAACAGAAGCTTCAACTCATGCACAAGATTAGGGGTGAGCATTCGGTTAAAAACTGAACCGACTGAACTAAACAAACTGAAATTGAACTAATCATACTTTTTTTGGACAAACTAAACCGACCAAACTTTACTACTAAAATCAAACAAACAAAACCAATATAAAATTGGTTTCTTCAGTCAATTACAAATTTACCGAACTTCTTCGATTAGCTGAGTGTTGTCATTGGATAATCGAGTTGTGCAACGTTGTTCGATTCAAATATAGCAGTCAACTACACACAATATAGCAATTGACTGATGTTGATTTGATTTAATCAGTTTAATTGAATTCAGAATTTTAAAAACGAAACTGAACCCAATAAACCAAAATAACTGAGATTTAAAAAAAAAAACCGAATTTGCAAATTAACCGAATCAAACTTTCCTAATTTGGTCAGTTATTTCGGTTTAACTGAAATTTTACTCACCCCTAAACAAGATTAGAAGAAAAACAAGAAATAGACTAGAACTCTGAAGATAGGAGGAAAGGAAGACAGGTGAGGGGATACTGTTGCTGAAATTGTTGGCCTCCCTCTAACAGGATGACCTTTCTGAAAATCCTAACCATAAAAGAGGGATTTTGATACTGTCTTAATTAGGGAAAGTAATATTCCACTAATATTATTGTTGGTTAACAGATACATTACATGGTATATAAAAATCAATGCATAACCGTAAACCTAAAACACCAAATGCAGAACTAATCCTACTGAACATAATTTAATAACTCATTCAACCTCTAACAGCTACCCTAATATTGTGACCCAAATGACCCTAGTACTTTACAAGTCTTCACTGCAAACCATAGTCACAAATATTACCCATTTTGTCTTTGCCGGTACTACCAAAATTTTACATGAAACCAACCATAAATTTTCCTGAGAGATTAACATCTTCATGGGTAGTTAAGGTTGATCTTCTTTGTTGCTACTATAATTTTTCAGGAAACCAAGTCCATAAATTTTTCCTAAGAAATTAACATCTTCATACGGGTATTTTTTCAATAAAATAAAACATAGGAGAATACTGAATAGCAACATAACAGTGACAATCAATGAATCAAAGTGTTAAACAATCAAAGATTTTCTGGCAAATAATTTTGAAAATTACAGTGTTATAATGCTACTTGTTTTCCAAAAGCACAACACCTGAATTCATTATGAAGCTTCTCGTATCCTAGTTGAGTCATTCCATTGGACACCTGTTCCAAAAGTCAAAAGAGAACTCTTCTTGTACTCAACACAGAGAGAAAATGCCATAAAATAGAGTACAGATTTAGTATTACAATTTCCCACGAGCGAGGATGAAAACCAACAGTAAAACCTTCAAATACTTGAGAATCACGATTAGGGCATGGAATTGCTAGTTGAACATGCACCCTAGTTCATAAAGAAGGAAAAAAGAGTAATCAATTGGCAGGTTTAAGATAGTAACAACATATGCAATATTGCTCTAATAGAAGTCAGCTGAAATTAATATTCTTTCAGTTCCAATCAATTGATGGGGCTGTCGCTCAGTATGTAAGAGTAATGAACTGACTCAAATTTCTTCAGCATCATATAATCATATTATTTAAGATGGTCAAGGCTAGTTTTTGGCAAGTGGATTCATACTTGACCCTAACTAGGTGAGTATATGCATGATACACTGAACAAAGCAGCAATCTGACCAAGGATTAGTGTCCAATATGAGTTTGGTCCAACTAATGTCACCACTCATGGAGTCCAGCTTATAAAATTCGACATTCAAGATCTTTTTGAACAATTCTGTGGATGCAGGCATCCCTATGCTTTAGGTCAGCTTGATAAATTGCACTGACCAAGCCAAGCATGTAAAAAAATCCAATTTAGTCTAATCATTGTGAATCTTATCTGGACGAGAAAATCATCATGAACCAAGATACCTAATGCAAGAAGATGGTTCAAAAGCCAAACATAGGTCTGAGAGCTAGAAAGGACCAGAAGAAGCAGATAATCAGATTGTCTATGCAGGTTTTCCATGAACAAAAATTGGCCAACTCACAAAGACATGAAAAGACCAAATTTGCAATGATCTAGCCTCCTCATCCATTAGAATCTTACAAGCCTATTGTAAAGAACAATATCACTGCATATGACATAGCTATGAAAAGTGAATATTGCCTGCTCTCAAATTTATCCAATATAGAAAGAAAAGAAAATGTTTTATCTTGCTTGGGAAGAATAAAGACAACAGCATGAAGTCATAGTAAACAAAATGTCAAGACATAAAAGGATTGAAAAAGACAAGCCAAATTAACATACCTGCATAGAGATTCATCATAGCTTACACTACATATGCAACCAGATTGCCCTGCAAAACTTCTGACAATCAGCAATATGAAAAGAAAAACAAGATAAAATTGTAAAAGTTAAATGCTTATTCACAGTGAACATATTACAAGGTTCAGGTCACTGATTGTACACAGTTGATATGCACGGGATTAAAAGGACCAAGACCAATATTAGACCTAATGCAGGGATTTAGTGCCAAACATTAGTCAGCTTCTGATATTAAGAATATGATTAAGTATAGGGTCCTAGTTATAAGTATCATATTATCCTGATAAAATATATGCACCAGTACTTGAACAGTATATAAGCCTAGGCTTAATTGCATGATGCCCTTCTGCTTGAAAATGGTTAAAGGATAAAAGTGTGGAATCATACAGGGTTCAGGTCACTGATTGTACGCAGTTGATATGTACAAGATTAAAATAAGGAACAAGACCAATATTAGACCTAATGCAAGGTACTGTTTAAGGTAAAATCTTACTTAGCTTCTAATACTTAGAGATAAAGCTGAGTATAGGGCCCTAGTTATAAATATCATACTATCCTGACAAAATATATACACAAGTACTTAAGCAGTGTAAAAGCCTTGGCTTAATTGCCTGACAACATTATGCTAGAAAATGGGTAAAGGCCCTATGATTGAAAACCACTAAACGATTCAAAGCATTTATTTTCTATATCCATATATAGTTACTAGGATTTTAAAGCAGTGACCAGTAACCATAATATAACAAATATGCACACTGTCAAAGATTTACATATCCATCCAAATAGAAATTTATATTTCCTATGAGGGAACGAAACAAAAAATGAAGGTAAGATTTCTCTGATAGCACTTTTCCTCAGATTTCTTTGGCAGAAAAAGGAGGAAGGAAAAGATTGGGGAATCCCCAATTTTTCTCTATATTGTTTCAGTTCAATTGGGCCAGAAGGCTCACCTTTGTGTTTAATGGAGCTCAAATTCAACCTTAAAAAATTTAAAATTATTATCTTTTCAAATTGCATTTTTTTTATATAAAGCTTTGAGGCTTAGATTTCCTCCCTCTTTCCTTCTCCAAGGAAAGAGAGAGAGACGAAAATTATTTCACAATTCTTTTCATATGAGTTTTTTTCCTTTCCCTCTTTCTTTTCCTAGTTATTTCTTTCCATTGAAGGAAAAAGGGTCTTTCCTCTATTTCCTTTGGAGTAAAGTGGGAGGAAAGAAAAAGATAAGGAAAATCTTTTCTCAATTTTTCTCTAATATTACTTCTATCCAATTTGAATAGAAAACTGCATTCACATGCATGTAGAGCTCAAATCCAAGCAAAAAAAAAAAACACTTAAAATAATTTTTTAATTAATTTTCATTAATGTTTTTTTTGTACACTTTTATAAACAATCTTTTAAAAGTTGAGTTTCCTTTCCTCAAAGGAGACATGCTGATGGAAAATTTTTCATAATTTTTACCTATGAAATTGTTTTCACTACCTTTCATTTTCTTTAGATGCTTCCTTTCTTTGCACAAAACAGAGCTTAAAATGAAGACACTGACCTCTACATGCTCCATTTAAGCAACTTCCACATATAATAGCTACCTAAAAAACACAGGATAAAGGAGGTCAAAATTAAATAAGATTATATATTATAGTTAGTTGATAAAAGTCATAAAAAAGACCCTTGCACCTCAGAACTATGTGGAAAACCATAAACCAACCTGAGATGTACGGCCCATTTTGTCAAAACTATGTTCACAATTTTGCAAGTCACCATTGTAATACCCCTAAAGTGACAAATTAAGATCAGATGGCAAGTGACAGAACTAAAATCATTTGTAAGTTTATAAGGGTATATCAAATCAATGAGGTAGTTGATGCTTCAAGCACATCAGTTGAGCAAAATCATACAAAACAAGATATCAAAACCATATCAAACGTTGTAGTTGCTACAACATAGTTAGAACATCATTAATATCCATCTAGGGTATATTTTTTTATACCAATAGGTACAGAAACAAAATTGAGCAAATATGGGCCAAAAGCTTTCACCTCAGTTTTTGCATATGTACCTGAACAAAGTCTACTGGTGCTGAACCAGCTACAAAATAGTTTGAGGTTTCATAGCGGCCAAAATCTATATACCCCTACAAAATGGAGAATGGTAAATTATGTTTGTGTTTTGAACATAAGATACATTTAGATGTGCAAAAATGTTGAAGTAGCAATACATAGCCCTAAAAGTATTTTCCTGTCTCATGAAAATTATAGTAGGTTGACTTTGTTAAAATCTGACCCAAAAAAAGTCAAAAGACACTGACATTATAACTCTAAGAAGCTTAATTTGAATTGAAGTCCAAGGTTCAGACACATAATCATACAACCCCAGTTTCTGTTACTCCTTTATATATCCCTGCAAGTGAAATATTAGAGCAAAGAACAGTGCTAATTAATGAGATATTGTGTGACAATCCATCTGAAATGATGTGGCTAATACATAAAGAATATTTCCTTAGCATGACTTAATACCATTTAAGGTTTTGGCTTGTAAGTAATAAAATCATCAAGTGTTCACCTAATGGCAATATATGTGTTCATTAATCCATATTTCATATCACTAAAAAAAAGGCAGCCCAGTACACAAAGCTCCCGCCATATGAGATCCCGAGAAAGGGTCTATTATATGCAGTCTTATTTTGTTTTACAAGAAGTTGTTTCCAAGACTCGAACTCATGACCTTTAGGTTACAAGGCAGCAACTTTACCATTGCGCCAAAGCTCCCCTTCCCATATTCCATATCACTGAACAAAGAAATTTCAAAATAGCATATGTGGTTAAGATGCAGAATAAGCTGAAGAATGTAGAAGAAAAATGACGACAATAAAGCAAAATTAAGGTTCCAACAAGTTGGGATCAGCAACATGAACCTTTTGTCACCTGTGAATTGCCTCATTAGTTAAACTTAATAAACACCAAATTCAATAATAATGCCTCTAATAGTGTCTTCTTTAGCTCTCCATGAAGGTTTTGACAAATAAGAATAAAATAAATAATTGGGGCAACTATAGATCTCTGTTGAGAGTTTTATAAAATATGTTCCAACTCATTCATCAACACCACTAATTTTTCCAATTTGGTATATTGACAACATCAATGTAGTAAGAACTAGTAGTCTATGCACAAGCAAATAGAAAAAACAAGTCACATAATGAGCATAGAGCCCACATCCTTACCGCTTGAGAACGGTGCTCCACATCCTTGCAGAATCTTACCACCAAATCACCATCCTATATATGCACAAACAAACAGTAGATTCAAAGATACACAACATGTATATGGAAAACGTATTGACACTCTATTCTAAGGATTATATTTTACATGATTAAAATATTAAAGAAAAAGAATTACAATATTAGGGATGGATATTCCAAAAATCATACATATAAAAGAATCTAGTAGGAGTTAAGATCATTCTTTTATATTGGAGAACATTTAATATATTTTGGTAACTACCCTCTTCGTATGATAGGGAAGATTAACTGAAACATTTCCAATAAAAATAGAATTACATCAAGGATCAGCTCTAAGTCTCTATCTTTTTACACTACTCATGGGTGAATTCACTGGACACATTCAAGATACACTACTATGGTGCATGTTGTTTGCATATGCTATTATTTTGGTAGATGAGACACGTGAAGGAATAAATGTTAAATTAGAATTCTAACGGAAAATACGGGAAGTGAAAGGTTTTAGACTTAGCAGAATAAAGACAGAATATATGGAATTTAAGTTTAGTAATATTACACGTAATGAGACAAGTGTTAAAATAGGAGATAATAAGTTGTCTAGAACTGAGAGCTTTAAATATTTAGAATCATTTTAATAAAACGGTGGAAAAATTGAGAGATATATTTTACATAAAATACAAGTAAAATGGTTAAAACGGAGAAGAGCATCAAGTGTTTTATGTAATCGTAAAGTAATTCTACAAAACAACGATTAGACCTACTATGTTATATGGAGCTGAATGTTAGGCTATGACTCGAGCACATGAGCAAAAGATGAGAGTTGTAGAGATGAGGATGTTAAGATGAATGAGTGGAGATACAAGGATAGATAAAATAAAAAATGAAAACATTAGAGAGAAAGTCAGAATTGCATCTATTGAGAAAAAACTTCGAAAGACGAGTTTAAGATGGTACAGACATATACTCAGACGACAAATAAATGCTCTAATTAAGCGATGTGAAACTATGACAAATACACACATCAAACGTAGAAGAGAAAGACCAAAAAAGACCTAATTAGCAATAATAAAATAAAATAAAATTTATTTAAGTATAGATGATGATATAGTAGGGGATAGAACCCAACAGCATAAAAGGATCCATATAGTCGACCCCACCTAGTGGAACAAGACTTGATTGTTGTTAGTTGTTGTTGTTGTTGCCCTCTTCATATGATCTGCAATAATCATCTCAAGAAGATCCTTGAACATTAGAAGCCAAAAGAGCCCT
>JBAMHZ010233895.1:0-13941 GCA_037177395.1 Alpinia galanga | reverse complement strand
TTATTCTGTGTTTTTAAGAACCTCAATTCATCCTACCCTAGACAATGGTTTTCTTCTAGAGCATTTATAGTATTTGTCATCATTTGGATCAGAAGAAAATTTTCATTTCGACTCGGCTTCAGAAAATTCTGAAGAAAGAAAATTTGGACATTAGTATTGTCCATGTTTTGGATCTTCATTTTGTATGTTGCTAGTTGCTACTCTGAGGCATCCAAATTTCTCAGTAGGCGGTGATAAGGCAGCTGTTGTGCTTTCAAAATTAAGCTTAACAAAGTAGGTTTGTTTGTTTGTTTGTTTTTTCAAATGCGTTGAATGGTTAAGTGTCGGCCAGTTGACCACTGAATTCTGACTACATTCAGCCAATGAAAGAACACATCGTTGTTTTTGATTGATCGGTGGAATAGTCAACTGTTTTAATTAGTTGGACAATTCTGCAGGTGTGTATGTGTGGATCAGTCGCTTGAGACTCTGAACAAATGGGTGGATGAAACAAGGTGGGAAATCTATCGTCTCCTTCTAGAGAAATCGACAACTAAATACCTACCTCCACTTTCTTCCAACGAGAGGAACAACCCGGGATAAAAATTAGTACTAGATTTAGGTTGCATTTGGTCCGTAATATAATAAAATGAATAATAAAATGAAATAAAATTAATATTACGTTACTATATTTGGTTAAAGTTTATAATATAATCTTTAATTATAAGAGTAATTATATTTCTTTATTTAGTATTCATTTTTACCGTACATCATCGATCATCGATTACTGTGGCGAACCGGTGACCTACGGTGAGATTATAAAGTTTTTTTATGTTTTGTTAATTGATCATCGGTGTTAATTTGTGTTGACCTTGTAATGTAATATGAATTACATAGATTTTAGTCTATAATTTAGATTATAAAATTTTCTTATGTTTTGTAATTCAAAGAATTACATTACAAGACAAATTACAAAGTACCAAATGGAGCCTTAAGATTAACCTATTGACTAAGTACCATTATCAAGAGAAGAAAAAAAAAAAACCTCATCTAAATGTTTAAAAAAAATATCTTCTCATTTCCAACTAAAATCATAAGCTAGAATTCAAACACAGGTCCAAAGCGCAGCCAAATGGATACACTTGCCGTGCAAGAATAAAATTTATGTGCAATCTTTCTTTGAGATAGAGTACTGATAAAATTATTAACGTGTCATTTAAAAGTCATGAATCAAAATTTTAAAGACAATTCATTGCAATGTAAAATAAGATTGTATAAAATGAATCTTATTTAGAATCCTAAGTTGACGAAAGTTTTGTACTATTTTGTTGCATTACATATATTTATTTTGAAGTGGATGCCTTTCTTTGAAAACAAAGCATGAATTGTCATGTCATCCCATTTGTTGGGTCTGACTTCAAACTACGCGCATTCTAAATTTCTAAACCATTCAATTAAATAAAACACCCATCTCCTAATTCTAAATTATTTTTTGTATCAAATCTGCCTCAAATGTCAAATTAAGTTTGCATTTGACTTGACAATTGCGAAAAAGGAGCCAAACTCAAAACTCAACTAAAGTTTCTTATAAAAACATTATATAAATCTTAACTTGAGAAAATAAGTTAGTTGAAAAATCATATCATTTATTTTCACAGAAAACAGACCAACTGCAATTTGCTTGCCATTCACTTATGCATATTAAATGAAAAACAGTGATTGCGGGGACCAAATTGAAGAGGTTCTTGTTGGAAAAAGCTATGCTCTGTTTTTTATTGGACAAAATTTAATTCGCCACCCAACCGAGTCGGTTGAAAACAACAGAAATCAGCAGCTTTCTGCAATTCAAATAAAAATAATTAGAATATTGAAAATTCATCCAACCACCTCAAAAAATAAACTCTGTAAAATATTGGCGTATATTCAGAGAGATATTTTGTAAAAAAAAAAAGGGGTAGTTTTAATTTGTTGTTTCATAGGTCAGTCAACAATGCCTGGCTGGATTTCTTTTAAAATAATTCAATATTTTTTTTATAGAAAAAATACAGTTGAAGCAATGCTGGCAAATTCAGCCGGCAAAATGCCCAATTATTTATTTTGCTTAGCTGCAACTCCAAAGCGAGGGGAAGTTTGTATACCATATTGTCTCATGAGTTTAATTTATATAATAAGATTTTTAAAAACAAATTTGTACAAATATAACATTAAAAAAATTAAACTATATGCGAGGGCGATTCTTAAATGCAAAGCACAAAAGATTAAAGGACAGTGGGAGTTTAATTGTCAACGCTGGTAGAAGAACAAGTTTGCCATTTTTTTTTCCAGAGGGGAAGCGTGGACTTCAAATCATCTCCATAGTCTTTCTGCATGCCTTTCTCTTCTCTCTTTCCTTCGTTCTTCCTGCACTATTTTCTCTCGCAAAGAGGGGGGAGAGCAACAATTCAACCTCCTGCCGTAGCCATCTTGCCATGAGGAAATAGAAGAAGTCTCCATTCTGCAGAGGTAAGTAATTTTTCTTCTTTGTTTTTTTTTTCATTTTGCAATCAAGATGTGTTTTTCTTGTTCTCGGTTAAAATTTCTCCTCTTTCTTTCTTATGCAGCGTAAATCCTTTGTTTTTCCCCCCCTTTTTGTTCCAGTTGCGAGAGATTGGATCTCAATCCAACGTATGTTAGTCTAAGACAGAAGTGCTATTTTTTGTATCCATTTTTATGTTGATTCAGAAAGAGGATTCTGGGTATTGCCACGAAATTAGGATTTTATTCCTTCTGAACCACAAAGATTAAATTACTGCTTCTCCAGCCTCCACATATTCCTGTGGAAGACAAACTCTCCGTTAGATTGCTGTTTTCATACTTTTTGGTCATGATAATCTAAATCTTCTTTCTTAATAGTTACTAAAATATATCCATATTCATTTCAGACCAAGCACAGAAAGTGTTCGAACAGAGGATGGATTGAGGTTTGGTCATCTTGAAGGAGCCACCTTCATTGTGTGAACTGCTGAAGAACCATGGCCAGGCTTGTCAGGTGCCCTAAATGCCAGAAGCTTCTCGTGGAGTATCCTAATGTTTCTGTCTACCAGTGTGGTGGATGTGGGATCGCCCTCCGCAGTAAGTCTCATCGTGTTATTGAACTCTTATGTATTACAAGAATTCAGTTTAACAGTGCGTACAATTCCTGTGGGGCAGCGAAGGATCACATTGCTTCGACAGAAGGGAAGTTGATCGCTGAACCTCCTCGAATCAACCAACCTGAGAGTCAATCAGACTGCGGTTTCTCAGATGCTGAGTCAATCTCAGGCCCTTTGACCTCCACCACGCAGTTCCCCAACTTGGTAAACAAAGCAGAAGAAAACTCCTCGCCTACTTCAAACCTTGATGATCATCCTCACGCCGTCAAAAGGCAAAGTTCTCGTGACGTCCACCTCGCGGACAAAGACCAGCGAGTTGACTTTGTTGAAGTTATTGGCAAGGTTGAGAATGCACCTGTCAAGCTAACCGATGCAGAGGAGCAGCCTCCTCACATGGTTGCTCACAGCGTTGGTTCAGTGGAAGATATGGTAGAGAGATTGCAGTACGAAGGGATTCGTAATGTGCTCAAGTCTCCGGCTACCGGAAGCTCCCTTGCATACTATGATGGCAGCATCTCTTCCTCAGATGAGGCACCAAGCGTTCAGACCCCCGAACGGATGTTCGGGAAATCTCGAAGGACTGTTAAGGCTGCTTCAAACAGTGATATAAAGCTGCATTCTGGTTCTGTTCGGTCTACTTCATCTTTGCCTGCGATGACAAGATTCAATGAAGCTAGAGATCGTGTATCATCTTCGAAAGGCTCATCTTTTGACTCCGACGAGTTCCAGACTGCGGATAGCTGGCCGGCATTGCCTAAAGGCTCATCTTTTGACACCGACGAGTTCCAAACTGTGGCAGATTTACTGGCATTGCCTCAAGGCTCATTCAGCGGCGAGCTGAATGAGAAAGTGGCACTCTTGAGGAAGATTGACGAAGTGAGAGAGCAACTCGTTAAGATTTGTGTTCCTAGCGAAGGGAGGCAAGGGCAGGCCTCAAGGGGCACCATCCACAGATTGCAACCTCAGCAGGTTCACGAGAGATTGCAGATTCAACATAAACTCACTGATCCTTATCCGCAGGCTTTCATGTCGGTTGCGAACTCTTCGAGTTCAGGAAGGAAGCAAATGCACCACTGTCGACCCGTCTCAGGGGCTGCTCCCTTCGTCATTTGTGCCCACTGCACCAAGTTGCTCCAACTTCCGACGGATTTCCTCGTGCCGAGGAGAAGATTGTACAAGTTAAAGTGCGCTGGCTGCAATGCGGTTCTCAATCTGCCATTTCCCGCGAAAGATCAGAGTTTTTCAGAGGTTGATCCCGCTCCCACTGAGCCCGAAGAGGAGCCAGATTCCTGCATCGTTTCTGGTGGAGGAAGGGATGTGGCCAGGGGCTATTTGACCCCGCGTCTTCATCGTCTCTTGGGGTACGATTCGGCCAGTGATCTTTTGCACGAAGATGATGAGAATGACAAAGGATATGCGAAGATGGAATCGACTGGGAAAAAGGGTAGTAGCTCTTCGTATCATGAAAACTTCAGACCTGGAATTCCTCGCCCTCCAGGGATGAAATAGGGTGCAGCACAAGAAAATCCAAGTATAAAGCACCATGGAAATGTGAATCCATGCAGCTGCCAGTTTAATTTTGATTCGTGACCAAAACAGTTTACGAGAACAGATCTTTTGACTGGTTGAATGGGAAGGGGAGCAGCTGCATCAGAGTTGTTCGATGAAATGTGAAACTTGAGCCTTAGTCTGGGCATGATAATCTTTTTTTTTTATAAAATTATTATCATTTCTATGGACCATAGAACCTCAATAGCTGCAATATTTATAATTTTTTATTTTATTTTTTAAAATTTTTATAAATACATTGTAACTAAAAATTGAATCCAAACTTTTAGAAATCAAACTAAATATTTTACTATTGTGCAAAGACGATTTATTCGCCCTCAATGTTCCTGCCAATCGGTTCCACAGGTAATACATACGGAAGAGGTAAATTACGAGGAGAAAAAAAATATTTTACTATTGTACCGTAACCATGAGGCTGCACAGATATTAATTTGAGGCATTTAACCTTTTAATCAATGATTATATTTTGTGGGTTATGTCTCAATCAACTTAAGTTTTCTGGATGGTAATTATATTAGCCCCAGGTTTAATCCAGATGGTCAGTACAGCTGTGTTAAAGTTTAAAAAGACAAGAAGTCGATTCTTAAAGTTCACCGTTAGGTTATCGATGACAACGCATTTCTGCGTTGGCCACCTGATAGGCTGACATCCTGATTTATTCCCTTCTATACATAGGGACAATGATAAAGAACCATTAATACGACGGTTCCACGTGGTAATTATATTGCCGCAGCCACCGGTGCACTGATAAAAACACTTTCAAAATTATTAATATAAGTAATCAGTTATGCTTTCCAATTTATCCGATGAATAAATAATCGAATAAAATCTGAATGCTTGAATTAAAAAAAATAAATGACAATTAAATCTAAATGTAACTCAAAGATGACTAAGAAAAGAGGAAGACTGCAATTTTTCTTTAAGATTTTTTTTTTTTTTTGTTTTCTTCATTCAAAAAAGTCATTATCAAATAATATTTGTTGTTGTTATTATTATTATTAATATTTGTTTTTTTTATCAACATCCAACCTAATTAAGGTAATAGATAACTATTAAATTGTCAAATTAAAAAGATTTATGTATTAATTGGAAGCTGACGAATTTTTTGCATGGATAAACTAAAAAAAAAATCTTAAAAAAATTGAAGATATTTTTATTAATCGACCCTATAAAATAGTCTTTATAAATGATTCAGCTAGGATCACCAGACTAAAACATGAATATAACAAATCAATCACGATCGAATGGCTTACTCAGCACTGCTCTGTTCCCTTCCCAACCTCTGCAAATTCAATTCCATCTGCTTCTGATAGCGAGACGCTGCGGCCCCAGATGCGTATCCAAGGCGGTGCCAGATCTCATGGCATCGCCGTTGACGTGATGGTCTCTCATCTCACTCTCAGGCATCCCCGGAGGAGGTTTTCTCTAATCTTTTATTTTGCTCCGCTATTCGTGCTGAAATTTCCTGACATCTCGATTAGGGTTTTGTCAATTGATACTCGATTAAGCCTTATGGTATACTTGGATAGTATACTGTGGAAGGTTTACTTTATCCTTTCTTTTCTTGGTTATCACGTTGTGGAATTTCCTCCATTTTTGAATCATTTCAGAGACCTTAAATGCTGCGTGTTTCACTAAATTCTATCAACTATATCCATGCATTTAAAGGTAAAAATAATTTAGTTCTTAACTTTTAGGTAGTTTTTATTATTCCATTTCTATTGATGATTAGGGCTTCTAGTTGTTCTTCTTGCGCAATTTGCGGCTCAGCAACTTCCTAACAATTACTTGGGTTTGGTTGAATTAGTTTCGTGAAGAAAGTGCCTGATAGTATTTGCTGAGGAATGACGGCATTCCTTTTCATTCTTTATTGTTGTGTTTTCTTCCGCTGGGTTGTCTAAATGATTTTAGGTTTCCTAAAATTCTGTGAGATTGGTTTAACTCTGATGATTTCTTTTTAATATATCTGATTGCAGATTTCTTCTAGTTCTTAAGGTTTATGAATAATTGTTATACTAGTTCTTAAGATGGTATGATTGCTTGTTCTGTGTTTGAATAATTTTACCACAACCTTTGGCAATGATCTATGGATTGCCATCTTATTATAGTTTAAGGATTACTTTAGGGGGAAGAAGGAAGATGAAGATTCATATCAAATTAACATGCTAGAAAACCATTCCAGCTGTTCAAGAATATGATTGATTCGTTCCGATTCATATTTTCTGCACATGCCCTGGCCATGCTATTGCATTTGGCTCTTCATCATTCTTTTACTCCTATATGAAAATCTAAAGATTTTACTTGGGTTCACTTTTTCAAATTGGCTGTTCTACTAAGAAGAAGATTTGTACCAAATGTCTTTGGTTGACCTAATGGAAAATGGATATCGAAAAAATATTAATAAATCTGGGCCTATTGGCATACCCTGTTCTAATTGGAATCTCATTTGTGCTTTCCTTGTTCATTTGAATGCATACATCCTGTTTGGTGTTTCATTGTTCAACCTGATGTTTGATGTAACAATCAGATCACCCTCCAAAAACTCCATAACAGTTGAGAGTTGAGACCATGTTAAAATTGGACTTTATTAGCTTAAATCCTTTTATCCTTTGTGTTAGTCCTAAACCTTAAAGGCTGAGCCACACTTGACTGAAATTGTGATATGAACTTCGTGCCATCTACACAAGCAGCATTACTTTCAAAGCAGTGTCACATTATACTTTGACCTTCATGTTGGCAAACCAATATAATGATCTTAAGATTTAAATTTTCAATTTTAGTATTGGCTTCACCTTGCCGATTCCACCTAGTCACCTAGTAGGATAAAGTTTGATTGTTGCAATAGGCTTTGCCTTCAACCCAGAGCTATACCATGTTAATGTTGAGTAAACACACTGTGAATTAACTGTGTTAGTCCTGTGTGGATTTTGATAGTTGGCAAATGTATTTAAATAAATCATTTGTGTTTGACAAGTTTGTTTACGTATGTACATTGACTTGCTTCACATAAAGTTGATAGATTCTTTGGATCAAGTATAAATCCATGGAAAAACTTTTGAGATGCCATATTAAGAAATATCAAATTTAAAGATTGAAGATATTTATGTAATTTGGATATAATATATATAATGCAAATTATATAAGTAAAAGTTATCTAGAGAATAATGCTTATAAAAATTGTGTCACACTTGATATTGGTTTGGTGTCAAGTCCCAAGGGCTATGTATCGAGGAAGTACGTATAGTTGCTTAGGAAGTTCTAGAACAATGGATTGAAGTTGACCAAAGGTTATGTGGTCTTGAAAGGTTGTGAATACTTAAGACAATTTTTTGAGAATCAAAAAGATGTTTGACTAACTTTGAATTATTGGCTGACCCAAACATACTTTTGATGAAAGCATGATGACCTTCAAAGTTGTTTCATTAATGTTCTGTGAGTTTTTTTTTTTTTAAATTTAACATTTGATTTTCAACGATTATTATTGGGTGACTAAATATTTTTTTTGTCAACCGAACTTCATGAATAATGATCAAAATGACTGTCATATAATGGTTATCCTTTATGAACAAGATCAACATGACTGTCATATTATGGTTATCCTTTATGAACAAGTGCTAGTGATTGTTGGTCGACCAACCTTAAATTTTAGTGGACTAAAGTTCATGGACAAGTTCAAATTCAAATTTAGCTATTAAAAGTAAGTTTTAAGAAACCCTCTGGTGGAGTGTTGCTCAATATAGCTTGAATACTCTTGTCTTTGATTCTTTCTTGTTGAGCAAACTCTTTCCAATCATTTTTTTGTGCATTCCTAGCCTTTGTTTCACATCAAGCTCTCTTGAGTAATTTATTCTTCTCTTTTTTTCTTTTGAATTGTTTAGGGTGAGATCTCTGCTTTATATATTTTTCTTTACACTTTAATTCACTTTATATATTTTTTATTTGCACTTTAATTCGTAAAAGAAAGATTGTAATTCTAGAAGATATAACTACAAGATATAATACTCAATTATAATATAGAGATTTTATTATATTTGAGTTGATTGATCTCCAAGTTATAATTCTCTAATGCTGTTTAAATTTTCTCTCTTGCTCATCTTGTAGCAAGGACATACACGTTAGAGAATAAAGAAAATAATGCATAAACAATAAATAACACACCACAGTAGACATCAATATTTACTTGATTCACAATCATCCAGAATTGTTAATCCAAAGCATATGCATAAAGTCGCTTGTCCACTATCTTTCTCTTCTTTGGTAAAATACTGAAGGTGGAGAAATCTCTTATAATGCAATTGGGTACAAAGAAATAACTTTAAAACAAATAAAAATAATATCATAGAATCAATTCGAGTGTGTTGTATTTTGTCTTCAAGCTCTAGAGGTCCTTTTAATGCCTTCTCCTCGATCTAATTTTTGAGTTGACGTGATGCCTAGAAGATAGTTGATATGAGTTCTACTTTTATTCACGAACAGATCGTCCTCAATCTGCCTTTGTTGATGTGGCACCATTTCAGGCATCTAGATCTGTTCCGGATGCCCGAAGTCATGATCTTCTTGGATCTCGATTCATTTGTTCCGATCCACAATCTTCATATACTTTCGGCCGCTTGGAACCCTTCCAGTCGCTCGCATCTATAAATTTCTAGGATCATGGGCCTGTTCAGATAATGTCAGTGCATAAGGGCACCTAGATCACATCCGGTCGCCCAGAGCTCAAGTCACTCGGAAATCAATTTTGGTTGCCTAGAATTTTGATTCAAGCCGACTATAATTGAGTTTGCTTAAGTTGAATTATTGCCCTCGTCCTAAGTACAATTCATTCAACTCAACTCACAAGTGACCTAATGCAGTCTTCCTCTCGGCTTTTCGTCCCTCGGATGCATCGAGTCCTTTCGGTAAACTCTCCATGCGTCCTTTTCGTTATATTGGAATACTCTTTCGCAAGCTTCTCGTACCTCTGATGCACAGAGCCTATTGATTTCCTGTGTCATTCTTCTCATATGCTTGCGTCTTTTGCCAAAGTTACATTATCTCCGTTACTCCTCGTCTTTTTTAGTCCCTCGGATGTCCCATACTATCCTTCTCCACACTCTAGCAGACCTTGACCTGTTGCGTGTCTGTGTGTTCTCCTAAGTCCTTGTACACTTAGACACACACATCAGATACAAAAGAAAAATCTAACTTAAGCTTAGTTGATCACACATCAAAATCATCGCGGTTTCACCATTTGTGGTTGTGGCAATCTTCTCTTTAACCTTTCGGTGTACTGATACTAGATTCATTAAGATTTATGATAATACTTTTTGTTTGACCAACTTTATAGTTTAGTTTCCTTTGAGAAAATTAGGCATTAGAGTTGACGTGGATCGGATTGTAGATTTGGAGGATAACCACATTAAATTTGCTATTAATACTGTTTTAATATTTAACACATTAATTACATATTGCACATGCATACTTGAATTTGTTCGATTGATTGATTAGAGTTTGTATATGTGAGATTTTTATAAATTATCTATTCAAACCCCTCTAGTTCACTCTTAACTGTAGGATCATAAAGAACTAGTTAGAGGGATTTAGATAGACGATCTATAAAATTTTTACAAATACAAACTATAATCAATTGATTAATTTCAAGTGTGTATATGGTATGCAATTAATGTGTTAACTATAAATAAAAATAATGTTAATAGCAAATTTACCGGGGTTTAGAGACCCTCTATTATATGATCAGTCTGTCTAGCGTTCAACTTTTTCAAATGAAATTCACGCAATAAAATTAGTTGAGCAAAAAGTTGTTTTATAATTCCCAATGAATCTAGAAGTTTTAAATGGCCTTAGATCAATCCTCTAAAATATATTAGAATGACTTTACGGGACTACAACCTCTAGATTAGGCAAATTAAATATAATAAAGCCTCTAAGTTAAGATTGAGGATTATATTCTCTAATGATCTTCGAGAACTAGAATCTTTCTTTTATAACTGTATAAAATAAAGTGTAAAGAAAGAAATACATAAAGCTTTGATCGCATACTAAACAATATAAACGGGAAAAAGGATAAAGTCGAGAAGAATAAGTTACTAAAGCGATCCCCAAATGGAACAAAGGAAAAAAAAGATGAAGTTGAGAAGAATAAATTACTCAAGGATTTCAATATGGAAAAAGAGTTAGGAAAAAAAAAACCTTGGAGAGATTTGCTCAATAAGAAAGAAAACAATATTGAGCAACACTCCACCAAAGGCTATTTATAGTTGACTTTTAATAGCCAAAATTTGAATTCCAACTTACTATAAACTTTGCTCCACTAAAATTTAAAGATAGTTAATCAACAATCACTAGTAATTTCTGGTAATGGATGACCATTGTAGAATAATCATTTTGATAATTAACCGTGAAGTTTGGTTGATCAAAAAAATTATTTGGTCCACCAATGATGAATAATAAGCATTAAAAAATCAAATATTCAAAAGGGAGATTCCTAGAACATTGGTGGATCGACAGTGAATGGGCTGACATACTCTTAGAAAAACTATGTTTAGTTGACCAACAATTTAGAGTTGGTCTCTTCCTAAAAAATTTATGTTTAAGTATCTTAAATATTTTTAATTTCACATGGCACCTTGAAATTACCTTTGGTTAAAACCAATCTATTGTCCTAGAACTTAACCAACTGCAAGTAGTTTGATACTTTTAAGCATTAGACTCTGTAGATAACTAATTTCTACCTAGTACATCATCTATGTTACATATATTTTATCTAAATTTTATAAACAAATATCTTCAATCTCTGAATTTGATTTTTCAATTATGTCTCTTCAAGGTCAAAAGTTTGTGGTGGCTTTGCATTTAATCCAAAAAATTTATTAACTTTGTGTAAACCAAGTTAACCTGCCCATGTAAATACAAATAATTTATTTAAACATATTTGTCAACCAATACAACCCCATGAAGAACTAAAACAATTAATGCGCATTATGTTAACATGGCTCAAAATTAACATGTTTGAAATTCTCATTAAAGAAAAAAATTTAAGTATTAACTCAAAACTTGAGATCACAGTTAAATTACTGTCTTATGACCTAGAGGTCAACAGCTTCTTGTAAAAATCATAATAAGGCTGCATATAATAGATCATTTCTCGGGATCCAGTATGGCGGAAGCTTTGTATACCGGACTGTCCTATATTAATTCAAAATTATGTATGCTATCTAATACTTGAAATTGTATCCTTTTATTATAAATTAATAACATGACTTATTTTATATAAAATAAAGACTCTTTTATCACAACAAAACTCTAATACTCTTTTCTAAAAAATTAAAAAAAAAAGACTTTTTCTTTAAAAAAGATTTTTACTTATTCCACCGAAAAGAAATTGACTCTGTCGATTAAAGAGGTGGAGCAGTTCAAGTCAACTTTGATGACACTACACGTGTAAAGTAATGGCACATTTCTAGTCAAATTTAGCGATTGCAATTTAATTTTATTTCTTCATGTAGCTCAAGGGCAATATGTTGTTGCTCATCATTGATGATCCAGATATCTTTAGTCGTTGGAGCCCATGTCTAATAGACTGGATATATGTGGATACTTTTATTTGAAAATATCATTGTTTAGGAGTCCAAAATGTGCTTAAATGTGATGAGAAGGTTGTGTCACTGATGGGAGCACAAGAGTCAATACTAACAGTGTGTATGTGGCTTGTACACAATTCAACAAATAAAGAAGGTTCAAATGTGCTTTGATATGACAGTAAATTTCAAACATTAAAAATTAGATTAATATTTAAATAAGTAGTCAAATTGATAATATATGCATCAATGTTATTTTTATCATAATTTGGAAAGACTTGAGAAGGAGCATGAAGTTTTTTGATAGAATTTTTAAGAAAATATTTCGAGTGATGTAGCCAAACACATAGTGCTCTATATTATATTCTTGAATTCATTATGTGGGTTAATTTGAAATTTACAAGTCGCATTGCTCAATATACCATGAATTTCCCTGATACATTTTTATACAACTTTTAGTTGGATGAATATGGAGTGGTTTGTAACAGAGTCTTATGAATATAGGTTGATGAGCTTTCAATTTATTCAATTTTTTTAAATGCACTACGGCTAGTATATTGGTTTATCGAATTGCTGTGGAGGAGCTTGACATGTGGTACGTTAGACAATTGAGACATTAAGATGAGATCCCTATTCTGAAGAGTCATTCACAAACACAGCGGTTTGTAATGTAACCTTTTACAAATTATGCTCCATGTGACCCATTATGAGGTCTTAGGTCACTAATGACATCATTTCTTTTTTCTTTTTAATTGGGATTGTGTTAGAAAGTGGAGGGGGTGCTTGGGTTGGTTTAGCGGGTGACATAGATGTTAGTGCAATCGACGTAAGTCACGATTGACTAAATGAGTTAGGCTCGAGTTGAGTTTTAATATTTGACAATGTATGTTTGACAATATGTATTTGACCATATAGTTTGACGATATGTCTTGAAGAGATTATTGGAGAAGTTCAAGTATGTAACTTGGCATGGAAAAGTCCAAGTGTGGTGACTTGGCAAGAGGAAGTTTAACATGTAGTTGGCAAGGAAAGCCTAAGTATGACTTGATAAAGGAGAAGTCCAAGTGCGTTGATTTGGCAAGGAAAGTCAAACACAGAGTTGACAAAGGAAAAGTCAAAGTATGTATATTTGACAAGGAAAGTCTAACATGTATTTGGCAAAGGGAAAAGTCTAAGAGAGAAGTCTTGACAAGGAAAGCCCAACATGAAATTGATAAAGGAAAAGTCCAAGTATAGATACTTGGTAAGGAAAGTCTAACGTGAAGTTGGCAAAAAAACAGTCCAAGAGTGGAGTTTTGGCAAGGAAAGTCTAAGTTGAGACTTGACAAGGGAAGTTTAAGAACGTGACTCTTAGCGCTTAGCATGACTAGGCTGATGGAAGCAATTGTAGGTTAGCGTAAGGAGGTGTGAGACTGATGAAAGTGACTTGAAGACTGAGTTCTAAGCTAATGGGAAGTGAAGTCCTGGAGGTGTAGCCTCTTGGCAAAGGGTACCCGGTAGCATGACTAGGCCAATGAAACCATTTGAAGGCTAACGCGAAGGGTGACGAATATGAGCTCGGAGGCATCCGTGAGGTGTGAGACTAATGGAAGTGGGTTGAAGGCTGAGGTCTAGGTTAGGGTAAGTTTCAAGTGTGAAAGGATCACACTTGGAGGTTTATATCTCAGTTTTAAGGTTTACCAGTC
>JBAMHZ010233684.1:0-13943 GCA_037177395.1 Alpinia galanga | reverse complement strand
ATTAAAGCCATTAATGGCTTTAATTCTCTTGGAATGAAACGACAGCCGTTTTAAATGGATTCATTAATTTTTGATTGGGCAAATGCTTCAGTGCAATCCGGGCCCGGGACCTGCACCCCCACTGCGCACCCACGCGTGAGAGAGAGCCTCTCCCCATGTATTTATTCACACCTATCATGCATGTGAACCAATATAAATCAACAATAGAGCCTTGAAACTCCCAATGTGAGACTAAAGCTCATTCACAAAAAAAAGTCTTCTTCATTCCTTTCCACCTCTTTTCTATTCACACTTCTAACAAATTTGTTATTGAAACTCATTGTCGTAAAAGTTTTGAAGAAATAAACTTCCCTAAACTGAGAATTCAATGACATCAACGATTTGATTGATTCGATTACATTATCAGACAAATTTATAGTCCTATTAATGATAATAAAAAATATTTTTTTAATTGACATTGGGTATTAAAATTTTCAATCAAATAAATTCTAAATGTGGTGGACTGGATCTTATAATAGAAGTTTTCTATTGATTATCAGAATAAATTAAGAAGTATTCTAAAATTTGATGTTCCATAATTTATTATCTCATTTTAAAAAAAAATTATATAAATACTTCACAATTGAAGATTCAATTGAAGTTAAAATGACTGAAAAATTGCATAAGCATTTTACTGTCGCAGCTGAGGTATTTCAATATTAAATTATAAATAAATATTTTTTTTTAATATTATAAAAAAAAATATGTTGATGAATTATGTGAATACTATTAACTATTCTTTTATTGCTAGAAACACAACTAGTTGTGCAATAAAAAATATATATAATTTTTAATAAATCAAAAGGACTAGTAGTGCAATTAAAATATAATTTTTAACAAATCAAAATGGCCCTCCTAATTATTTGAATCGTCAGCATCGCTCTTTTAAAAGTTATTAAAACAACGTTTTATTCATTATTTGATATTAAAAAAAATTTCCTATTGTGCTTTATCTTAAGTCAATTTGGATCAAAACTGCACAACTTTAAGGGTGATTTTGATTTAAATTATCATATATAATTTTAATTATATAATTATTAAATAATCAGTGTAATCAATGTTATAGAAAATGAAATAGGTTTGGTTCCATCTTAATTAATATAATAAAATTTATTTATTTAAAGATTTTAAAGTATAATACAGTTTAACATTTTATTATTTTAATTATAAAATTTTATTTATTGTAAGATATATTTATTTATGGTCATTTTAATCCAGATGATCATTGCCGTCGTCAAATGAGATGACAGTGAGCGGTCAATCCATGACAGACAATAGCGATGGCAATGGCTAACTGCCTGTAGAGTGGCAGTGGCGGAGGCTACTAGCCGCCAATCGACTGATAATCGATGAGTTGTCGATTGGTCGAAAATCGACAGTGGTCAATCGACGACTAACAATCGGCAACGATGGTGGTGGCTAACTGGCAATGGTCCGGCAATGACTAATAATAGTGATAGCTAGCAGGTGATCAGTGACGATGGTCAATCAGTGATCGACGATGATGATCGGCTGATGATCGACAGTGACAGTCGGTTGATCAGCGTCCGACAGGCAATGATAGTAGTGATCGACAGGGATCGACAATCGACGACAGACGATAATGACCACGACCGATCAGTTATAATTTTAATTATATTAATAATTTATATACGACATGATAGATATTTAATAAATTAATAGGAGTAATTTTAGGAGGAAAAATTCATAACTTCGTAATCAAGAAAAACCTCTCTTCTCTTAAGTTTTTTTTTTATTCTGAATTTTTTAACCCTAATTCTGAATTAGATGAACCCTAACGATAACATTGTTCTAGGGGCACAAGCATTTTTATAAAACTTGAATAAAAATTATACTCGTCCAATGGTACTTCGTAGTGGAGTATAAAGAGGCATTTCAGTCTCAGAATTGGCTCAGTTGGTAAATATAAAATGATAATTTTTAAATGGACAAAGATCAATTTCTGGAGAAATCATAACTTTGGGTCATCGATCGACTCCTTCCTTTACACTTACCAACCTGAGTTCCTGATTTACCTTCCTCCTCGGTAGGAGCAACTGAGGGAGGCCGCTAATGTAGTGGTTTTACATAAAGAGGCATTTCAAATATTAAATTATAAATGAATATTATTTTAATAATTTTAAAAAGAAGAATGCTCTTTTAATTTGAGGAATAAAAAAAAAGTGTTATGCATTGCGTGAACACTATCATTTACTATTTTAGTATTAGAAACATAACTAGTCGTGCAATACAAATATAATTTTTAATAAATTAAAAAGGATTAGTAGTGCAATCAAAGTATAATTTTTAATAAATCAAGAAAAACACTCTTAATTATTTGTACGAGCATCACTCTTTTGCTATACCACCTTAAAGTCAACTTAGACCAAAGTTATCCCTTAAGTCAACTTGAGTACTTTTATAAAATTAGACCACTTTTAAATAGCTTTAACTAAAATTACATCATCTTAAAATAAATTTGATAAAAAAAAATTATACTACTTTGAAATATTCATAGTGGAGTATAAAGACGTATTTTAAATATTAAATTATGAATAAAAATATTATTTTAATAATTTTTAAAAAAAGAATGTTCTTTTAATATTATAAATAATTAGACAAACTTTTTAATTTTATGCCAATATAATTTTATACAGTGGCAAAACTAAACAATTGTAAATAGTGTCACTTTTTTCATTGTATAATTTAGATCTTGATCGAAATCTGATTGAATAATGATCGAAATCTGATCAAATGAGAGACGGTCAAAGTTTAGTTTATAATAAAAATTATTATATATTTTTTATTACTTGTGTAAATAGATATAAGTTAAAAGTTAATATATTTTGGGTGACGAAATATATCTATTTTCCAAAAACTTTACTACGTTGACTTATAATCACCGGTCGTGAGCTATTTCTTGATCTTGTCAACTCGATAATTTATCGTTGACTTTTCAAATAATTTTACGAAATTACCCTCATTATACGTGGCCACCCACCACTTTGTTTTTTGAATTTCTTTTTGGTACTAAATTATACGATAAAATAATAGAGGGTATTTTCGTACTTTCAGTTTTGGTATCCAAAGTCCAAGCTTGGATCTCCACTCCCCGTGATCATCTCCTTTACTTCCCGACTTGATGCGAACGATCAAACATCAATCTTCATCGTCGCCGCGTTTGAATCAGCCTTCGAATTCTTCTTCCCCTCCTCCATTTGAAGATCCATCTCTCGAGGAGGAAGCTCCTTTTTGCTGCTCTGGCGAAGGACATGACTACCGTAACGTCTCAGGGCCACTTCGAGGGGCTGCTTCTCTCGCTTTAGAGAGACGGAGACGGAAAAGAGGAGAGTTTCTTCTGCTGCCGTCTTGTCCTCGATCTGGTCTCCAGAAGAGGAGGTTTGTGGAAGCTTGAGATAGGAGGATTTCTTAACTCTTGAATTTTTTTTGCCTCTCCAAAAATGACCTGCTTCAGGTAGCCCACATCCGTTCTTCTTCGCTCCGTCAATGCCTTCTTCTTTTTTATGTGAAATTTTCTTTTCGGAATGCAAAAACCAAAAGGAACAGTTTGGCCTACTTCCTCAACTAAACCAGTATCCCAAAAAGCGATTTGACGCTTGAGAGGAACGGTGATCCTTGATCGTTATGAAAACAATTTTATCGATGAACACTTTGTATCGCATCCATCTTAGAAACTCCACTGCAGAAAATCCCGACTTTTCATCATTTTCTGTCTCCAAAAGCGAAGATTCGTCTCGTAGATGAACAAATCCTTATTAGGCACAGGTAATGTGGCTTTCAAACAGAATAAAAAAGGTTTTTTCCCCATTATTTTCAAGGAAATAACATTTTTTTTTACTCTGATTCGAAGGATATGATATTTTAAAGAAATCACTGCTATTCTTTGGAAGCCACTGGAGACAGAATGTTTGGAACCCTAGCGGAAAGAGAAGAACCCAATGGCGTTGTCCCGCGAAGAAGAGCTTATTGGATAACCTGGGCCATTTCCAATCCCAGGCCGAATGCCATCGCCACCTCACTCCCCAAGAAGAAAGCAACTTTCTCTGTCAAATTTGAAGACATGTATGGGTTCACAGTCGAGGGGAACATCGATGATGTCAATGTCCTCAATGAGGTGAGGGAGAGGGTAAGGGATCAGGGCCGGGTTTGGATGGATCTTGAGGCAAGCAAAGGTGCAGATTGGTACTTGCAAACAAATGGTGGGCGGATGAGTGTTGTCTCGCTGAAGTTGTCAAAGTTTACCAACACAATCACATTGAAGAATCTTGTCAGGAAGGGAATTCCACCAACGCTGAGGCCAAAAGTGTGGCTTGCAATCTCTGGGGCTGAGAAGAAGAGATCCACAGTGCCTGAGAGTTACTACGATGATCTCACCAAAGCTACAGAAGGAAAAGTCACACCTGCTACGAAGCAAATTGATCATGTGAGTGAGTGAACTAATCTTTGAGCACGGCAATGTTGTTTGCAAGTAAATTCAAATTCTTGCATATTGTCTTGTGTGGATATTATATTTATTTTCCAGATCCTGGACTATCCCCTTTTCCATTTAGAATGATGTTAAATCTAAAATGAAATAGATTTTCTTAATACTGGATATTTAAATTAGAAGATAATACAAAACACAAAAGTTTAGCTGACAGTCATATAAGAAACTTCCAGTTATCATGTTGGGAGTCTAAATAAGAATGCTCATTGTGGTCAGATTTTATTTGCAATATGCATATACTGTCACTTCTAGTAATCTATCATATCTGTGTTTCTTCCATCATGGACACCACTTATGATACAATGAAATTTATGGCACAAATTTCTTTAAAAACCCTCCCTCCCTCCTTCAATCTCCCAATCATTATCCTTCTTTGTGATCAGTGTCCTGCTTGTTTCAGTCAATAAAGTTTTCCAACTGATACATGGAGCAAAAGGCCTTTTGACATGACATCTGCACACTGAGACATATTCTCATTCCATCATAAAGAAAAATAGCATATATTTAGCTCAATAAGCTCACATATCATTGAGTTACTATTTCAGTTGGTACTCATCATTTTCACATCGCGAAGCATAATATTGAAATTTTAACCCGTCCTTCATTTGAAAGAACAAATCCAGATTAAGGATGTCATACTTGTGTTTATTATAAACAATCATATTAATAACCAATGTGTTTTGGTGGATGTGTTCATTTGCACTATTAATTTGATAAATAATGGACTATATGCAGGACCTTCCACGAACTTTCCCCTCTCATCCATGGTTGGACAGCCCTGAAGGTCAGGCATCTCTTAGGCGAGTCCTTGTTGGGTATTCATTTCGGGATTCCGATGTTGGTTATTGCCAGGTGCATTGAACTTACTTTTGTCCTAAAACTTTAAAATGTTTCACAATTCCCCTGTAGCTTCTGAAATCTTGGCTGATTCCTCAGGGATTAAATTATGTAGCTGCCCTACTTCTGCTAGTAATGAAAACTGAGGAAGATGCTTTTTGGATGCTTGCTGTCCTATTGGAAAATGTGTTGGTTAGTGACTGTTATACCGATAACCTTTCTGGATGTCATGTAGAGCAGAGAGTGTTTAAAGATCTTCTTGCAAAAAAGTGCCCCAGGTTTTTATCTGACCTCTAGTCTAGGTTACTTGATTTTATGGGTTTTGATAATCTACTTTTTCTTTAAATTCAGGATTGCTGTGCATTTGGAAGCTATGGAATTTGATGTCTCTCTTGTAGCCACAGAATGGTTCCTATGCCTTTTTGCTAAAAGCTTACCTTCTGAGGTAACTATATAATTCAAGCTAATTTCTAAGTAGATGTGGAACAAATTTTCAGAAAAACACTGCGTGATTGATTATCATAGGATCATGTTCTCCTACTTTCTCATCAATATATGAGAAATTCAATGTATAATTTTGCATTTTTATCTTTAATCTCATTGACTTAGATGGACGGAAGGATTGTCCCTAACTGAGCTACCTTGAACCCAATTTCTTCTTAAAAAATCTTTTTTTTACAGTTAGTAATCCGTTATAAATTGCTTATAACTCCTAGGCATTGGGTTCACTCTACTGCTTTGCTGGTTCTGGACGTTTGTAATACACAAGTTGCATTAACAACTGTAATGAAAAGGCCATTCGGTTCTTTCCCATATTGCATTTATGTCTTTGATATTTCTTAGGTTATTGCATATTGTATTATTGTCCTAGTTTTTTGTCAAATACTCAGGAATTATCTTGGTCTTTTTCAGACAACTCTGAGGGTCTGGGATGTCCTGTTTAATGAAGGGGCGAAGGTTCTTTTCCATGTTGCTCTTGCCATCTTTAAGGTACTTCATTTACTTATAAGCTGGTGAATCATGGGTGTAACTTGTAGTTCAACTCAAAATATTATGTAACACTATTTTTTTATAAGATGATGAACTCACTTCAAATTCCACAAATCCTGATTTAGTAAAAAAGCAATTGAATTTTGTTTCTTAGTAGGAGAGCACAGAAAATATCAAGAAATATCCTTCTTTTTTTTAATCTTGTGTTAACCAGTTTGATCTGGTTCCAGATGGAAGAGGAAGAACTATTACGTGCTCGTCAAATTGGGGAAGTAATAGATATGCTACAAACAACCACACATCATCAATACAACCCTGATGAATTGTTGACGGTAATTAATTTTTCTTGCTAGCCTTCCATCCTGTCGAAATTCCTTGATAAGTAGAGAACTTAATGTATATTTATGAATAACTTGAATATACATTTATAGGAGGAATGAATTGATAATTTCAAGAAATAAATTGTGGGTTCATTTTTGACATTTGTGTTCCTTCTGAATAATTTTGGTCAGGGTACAAAGAGACACAATTGATTGGCTTTGTTTTTAGCAACCGAATTAGCATAAAATTTTTTAGTAGGGTTATATTTTTACCACATTAATGAGGATATGATTGTCATGACCCAAAATGGCTCCTAACTCAAATGCTTGTGAGTCACTTGTGTCTTGTTGTATTATGACCAAAGTTAGCATTCAAATTTTGCAGGCTATATTTTACCACAACTAGTGGGAATATTCTTGTTGTGAAAATGGTTCTTAACCCTAATGGATGAGGTGAGATCTACTAGCTACACAAGAATTCCATTGGCATCACTCGTGCTAATTGTTAGTCTATGTGATGAGGGCATTATAAGAGACATGCACATGACATGTAACTACTTAACTAGAATAGACCATATAAAGGGATAGATAAAAGGTAGCTCGGTGCATGAAACTCTTGCTAATGCGGAGTCTCAAAGAATGGTCTATCGTACGTAATCTTATTTTGCTTTGCAAGAGGTTGTTTTAATAACTCAAACCTGTGACCTTTAAGTCATACGGTAACAATTTTATAGTTGCACCAAAGCTTTGCTTAATAAAGGGACAAATAAACAAGTTTATTTTATGATGTCCATTTTACTTATATGCATGTTACAACATTTAAAGACATTAACTAACATACTAAAAGAACCTAAAGAAACAAAAAACAAACAAGGCCACTGATGATCTACATGAGAAATCTCCATGAAAATCCAATAGCTAAATACACCTCAAAGTAACCACTTGACTTCTTGATTTGACGTCCTTAGTATTTGCCTTAGGAAAATCTAGAAGGAAAAAAAACAAGAGGAGATGTCAACTAGGGAAAATAACCGGTAGGAATGCCACATTATGTATGTACAAAAGGATTAACAAAAAAATAGTAGAAAATGGGTCAATATTGCAGATTATAGTGTAAGTAGAAGGTTCTCACGATGTGCCATCATCCAATATTTTTGTTGACTTTATGTTTTTAAGTAAGATTGAGTGTAGTGAACTCATGAGTTATTCCCTGTACTCTGAAACTACGAAGAGGTACATGGTGCATGCTCAACATGGATAAGATTGTTAGTATCTAGCAACACATGCACTTGTCCACAAACTGGAGTGTGATTATCAGGAATATAATGCTCAGCTAGAGTTAACCTAGATCCTAATCAGTACACATTCATCTTATTTGTGTCCTAAGCCCGATAAATGTCATGATGTATAATTATTTCAATGATTTCCATTAGCATATTAATCATGTTATGTGTAATCACAGTAAAGCAGTAATACACTGGACGCATTACAATGTTAATCATGGCTTGAAAGTTAAGCAATTACTAAGCAAAAAGAAACCAAGCATAGCATGCTTCGCATAATTTAAACACGATGTACATGTAGCAAACATAATAAAAGCCAACAAATAAAGGAAACAAACAAGCAACTAACATTGAAGAAGGTCAAAGTGCTCTTCCCCCATCTAATAGACTTTTCAATTGTGGTACATCTAATACCGCCACCACTGAGGTTAAGCTTATCCAGCTGGTATGCTTGACTTTTTTTTAACATGGATAACGACAATTTATTGCTTGGCTCTTTAAGCACTCATTTGGGAATTAAAGAACATACTAGCAAAGCATCAAAATGAGAAGCAATCTATGTAACAACATATTAGTAGGTTAAGAACCTTATTGAACCTTACTAGGGTCACCAAAATTAAACTCACTGCTTTGAAACCCTACTGTCCTGTTTGGTACAGTAGCTACATGGGCCAGAACATCAAACAACATTTCCTAAGACTCCCTGTGTACTGTCACAGACAATCACCACAGCTCCTAAAACATGCCTAAACAACTAATTATAGCAACCCTCTTTCTAAGTTATCATGGTATCAGTAGTCTTATTTGTTGGAGGGAGGCCCTTAACACCAGGAGAAAACAAATCCTACCTCAATGAATATTTGGCTCAATTTGCTTTCATTAACACCAAGTAACTCCTTGTGAGAGCCATGATACCAAACAAAAAGATAATAGTCAAGGAAAAGCTAAAAGTTCAATAGGAAGGGGATGGGTGATAGGATCTTTACATGTAGAACCATTTTTCCCCTTGAGGCAATTAGGGTATTCACGACACACTAGCCAAGCAGAGTTGTGTACTAAAAACGATCTCTAAAGGTTGCTATCAACAACAAAGGGGCAAGGGTTTAGCAAAAAGCGGCATCCAAGGATGGGAAAGGATGCACAAGAAGTTGTCAGCACAAACCAAAGAAGTAACATAGCAAATACGCTTGCACGAACATAAAATTGATCACTTGGTAGATCTGTTGTTGGACACCACAACTTTGTGCAAAACTTAGCTGTAATTGCAAAATCGTGGTGGCCTTGTAGAAACACACACTTTAGGAGGATTAAGAGGGGAGGGGATTAGGAAGGACAATTTGCCTTATGCTGAATGGAAGCAGCCCCACCCCAAAATATAGTTGATGTGGGGTTGAGGTATAAAGATAATCCAAACATGTAGAATGAGGTGAGAATGAAGTAAAAGAATTATGCCCCATCCTACTGACTTTGCACAAATTTAATTTACAATAATTTTCTTAAGATTAACATATATTATTTAGTATATTTTATTGTCCCGTCTTGAACTCACCTCCCATGAAAAGAAAGGTGGAGTGGGGATGGGGAGAATCCACTCCATAACCCAACCCGTCCCACCCTGCCTATTATCTATGTGGGGATGCAGGGATGGGAAGTTAGAACTCGCCCACCCCCACCATAAGTCATTCTCATCCCTACTCTAAGAGGTCATATGAGAAATAAATATGACACTACGTCTCTTAAGAGCTCATCCAATGCCATAATTAATAGTGGACCACTGATTGCATTAGTAATTTTATCGATTGAATCAAAGAATAAAAATAATCAAATGCAAAAGTATAGTTCAAGTTCTCTGAGAGAATTGGCTCGACTACTATAATAGTTTTATTGCTGATATTATTTGGTGCATAGGTATCATTATTGCCTTTCTTAAGAATTCTCATCGGATAGGTTTTCCTATGTTTGGTTCCTAAATGAATCCATGAGGATTAGATTCTCAAGTAGTGATGATTCTTACTTTATTCAATTCTCTAAAGATTAAATATTTTTAAATAGTCCAAGCGGGTTGAGTGGGTGAGCAAGTGAACCAACAGGATGAGCCATATCGGCCTAACTGGGTCAATCAAGTGGACTAGGAAGATTGGACATGTTGGTCGGTCAAGCTGCATAGACTGAGAAGACCGAGTGCATTAGAGTATTTCTCTTCTTGATTTATTCCTTACTTATTAAGACCATTTTTATAAATCAAATGTAAGAATAGTTATTTCATTTCATCTTTTTCTGTTCCATGAATCAAAATAAAGAATAACTATTTATCTTTTATTTTTTTATTATCTATTCTGTTTCTGGAATTGTGATTTTCCACTCTGAATTAATCATTCAAGTTTTGTTAATCGTAAACTCGGTGGATTATGATGATGATGCACTGGAGAGAAATGCATCTTATTAACAATGTTCATTTTCAGGTAGCTTTTGAAAAGATTGGTTCTATGACTACCAACACAATCGCAAAGGAAAGGAAAAAACAAGAACCAGCAGTCATGGCTGTTCTTGACGAGAGACTGAAACGACTCGATACTTTGCGAGGTGGTTGAATGCATATAACTGAGCGAGATGGTTGAAGCCTTTGTTACAATTATAGAACACCAATCTCATTTCCAGGCTCTGTTACAATCATAGAACACCAATCTCATTTCCACTTGCTTTAGGATTGTAACCAGCTTGATTTTTTCCATATTCAAGTTATCTGTAAAATATTTTACTCATTTCTCAAATGAAGTTCAAATTGGAATTGAAATTGAAATTGGTGTTTCTTAGTAGGTCCTTGTACAAATACTTACTGATCTCAAGAATTATTGGGTATTTGTCATGTGTAAACTATCTCAAGGATTATCCAATATTTATCATCGTAAACTAGGGTTCATAGTGTAGACTTGGTCCAACTCATGCATCAGACTTGAGCAAGCAGAGCTTAATATGTGACTTTGGTGGTTAAACTTATTGTTGAGATCTGTTAATGTTCATCGATAAAGTTTTACTGTATGGTGACGGTCAATTCAAGCCCAATTAGAACACATTCTCACTTTCACTTATTCCATGCTACCAAATTTTTGTTATCAAATTCTTTGTATAAAGGTGAGTTGAATTGGTTTAATCTTTTCATTGCTTCAACCAAATTAAGCTTACTTTAGGTGAGAATTCAAATGCAATCAAAATTCTGGCTACTAAATCTCTTTTGGCTACATTCTCGGTCGAGGTATTAGCTAGATTTCCAAGGTTTAGAGGAATGTTGAATGCTCTAACCATTCGAAAAGGAGCATAACACAAACAAGAGTTAGAAATTCTCTTATAGATATGTCTTATCTTCTCGAGCTTTGATCAATTTATAGCATAGAGTTAGAGTGAAATTTCGCTCAAGCAAGTCTTGTGGTTTTGGTTTAGTTTGAGCTAACACCCACTTAACTCAAAACACTCTACCAAACCTTAAGTAGTTCACCCTACACCTATGTATATCAGTGAATTTATTTACCGTTCAACTAAAAGCAACCTAATTTGGTCGAACCACCGGCAGTTCGGCTGAACTGAATCCGACACAACAAACTAAGCCTCACTTTCCACTACTTGGCTTAACTAATTCAAGCAACCACATATGGCTCCAACCATAGTAGAAAGACACAAGAATTCAAGCAACCACATATTTGAAATCCTTCGGAGGCATTACAGTGTGTCAATTTGGACTAAAAGAAACAATAGCTGATGATCAAACAATCTATAGGCCAATGAAACTGAAAACTCAGAGGCAATTCAAAATGACACTCTTAACAGATTTCACTGGACACCAACAATGAACAGAGAGACCAGCTGCATCCAATCCAACTGTACTCAGAAATACAATGCAGGTTTGTAAAAGAACACAAAAATTATAGGCCTTGAATCCTCTGGATGAATCAAATTCAGATGGAACTTATTCTTTCTTGTATGAGATCTTGATGCATATGAAGAAATGAAGTTCATTACAATGAGAAGAATAAAGACAGAAACAACATTCCTTAACAGTATCTTCTCTTCCTAACTAGAGAAGAGAACAAGAAGACTCAACCAGGGGAAAAACACTCTAGCAAGGTAGTGGCAGTGAAGAGGAGTATCTTCTTTATTGTGACATTGCTAGTCCACTGGATTCACAACAGGATGGGAAGAACTCAATGGCTCGGTGGAGTTCCCTCTCCCAAGCTCCAATTCCTTCTTCCTCACCTGCAATATCATATGCTCATTCTCCAATTTCAATCTCTCATTCTCCAGCTTCAGCCTTTCGAGCTCCCTGTCCTTCTTGCTACGAAATCTCTGCCACTTGAAATGTTGCTTCTCCAGTTCCAGTGCATCGGCCTCGATCTCTATCCTCTCCTCCTCGAGCATCAAAGCACGTCTCTTGAACCATTCCCTCAACTCCCATGGTGATCTAGTTGTGTCATGAAGCACGGCATCGATTTCAAGCATGAACCTTTCCAACCCCAACTTGCCCATTTCCTCACTTCTTTCATCATTGTCTTCATCTTCATCCTCGATGTCGACATGACCTCCACCGTCTCTTGTAGAAGAGACTTTGGCGACTTGGCCAACTTGCAAATCAACATCATGGCAATTGGGTATCCGCTGCCCATTGTGATATGCGCACATCTCCTGGTAAAAGAGGTGCTTCGAGCTTAAGATCTTCCTCACATCATCCTTGGCTTTGGAAGATATATGAGGCATTGAAGCCAGAAGGTGTGGGTTCTCGACGACCTGGCAGGAAGTCCCTCGCCCGAGGATCTCGTTCAGCCGCTTGTATCTCTTGTTGAGGTCATTGAACTTGTCCTCGCACTGTTGGGGGGAGACGTAGCAGCCCTTCTCCAGCATCAACTTCGAAACCGTCTTCCACTTGCCCTTTTTCTGGACGGAGGCGCCGTGCTTCTTCCGGGACGCAGCCGGCCCCTCGAACGCGTCCGCGGGGCCATCCTCGTGATCGCCGACGTACGCCACCACCGAGATGAGAAGCCGCACGACCTCGTCAGTCCACTTCATACGGTGCCAAGGCGAGATCTTTTTGCCTCCGCCAGTGCCGGAATCAGTCAGAGAGCGGGGATCGTGGCTGTTCTCGTCGCTGGCGTGGAAATGGTCCTCGTCGTCGCTGGTGGCCGCGCCGGCCGAGGAAGGCCCAAAGAGGGAGGCCATCTGGCTGCCGGAGCCGAGTCCGGGATGGAGGTGGGGCTGGTGGTTGACGGCGAGGTCGAGATCAAGGATCCCAGCAACCGAGCCAGGGAGCAAACCTCCGCCTATCATCGAATTATTCATGACCTCTCTCAATCACCGCTTCCTGCAGAAATCATCAAAGCTACCGGGAACAAAATCCTACCAGAAATCCCTAGCTTCGAACGAACTTCGAAATCGATAGAGAGAACAGATCAGGTGAAATTAAAAAACCGCTAGCAGATTTGTGGGAAGAACAGAGGAATTTTGCAGTAGAAGACGAGGAAAAAAAAACTGAAAGGAGATGATTTTAAGGAAGAGAGGAAGAACTGGATTGAAAGGACTCAAACAACTGGAATGCATGGACTGTTTGTTTATCTTTTGTTACTACTTTTTGATTAAAAAATAGTATAATAACATTGAAGAAATTTAATTAGCAATAATAAAATAAAATAAAATTTATTTAAATATAAATAGTAATATATGAGAGAAAATTAAGTAGAAAAATATTTTGAAACTCATGCATAAATTATAATAGGTAAAAAGAAATTTAAATTATAGATTTCTAAATTATATATATATATATATATATATATATATAGGAATGATCTCCTACACAATTCTTATGTGAGCACCCATGAGCACTTCTATCATCTACCGTCCAATCGGGTTAGGCATGCTTAACGGATCGGTTTGATCCGGAACCGAATCGGAACCGATCCGTTAAATTCGGAATCGGAACCGGTT
>JBAMHZ010233575.1:0-13943 GCA_037177395.1 Alpinia galanga | reverse complement strand
AATCATTTGGTGCAACAAAAACAGTATAACAGTAGTAGTAATAGCATAACTAGTAGCATCAGCAGCATAAGTAGAACGTCAAGTGAAAGTGAGCATGCATTGGCTGTCGGAGATGGTGATCTTGAAGCTGATGCTGACTCTCTCACATGTAGACAATCTGGCTTGTCGACCAATGATCAAATTGAGAATGATGGCCACAGAAAGGTATTCCTAAGTCATCATAATTTTTACTTATAGTATATAACCTGCAATTAGTATTTGTTCTTAATATTCTTTTAGATGTCTTTTGGTGATACTTGATATCATTAATCATCTTACTTTCTTATGTAAATATTTGTTTGCACATGGATGACTCATTATTGTCATCCAGAGTTCATGGGTTCAAATCTTGAAAACAACCTCTTGCAAAAAAAGCAGGGTAAAGTTGCGTACAATGAATTCTTCTCCGGGACTCCGCATGGCGGGGCTTTCGTGCACCGGGCTGCCCTTTATGGATGACTCATCATTGTCTCTGTCATCATTTTCATATCCGTCATAACTATTAACTTTATGCTGGTTTAATATGCTTATTATAATTGATATGTTAGAAGTACCTTTTATGAATTTATGTTATTTTTAACTAGTTAAGCTATAATAACCTGGTTCTGTCTATGCATATTACACAATTAAGTCTTGTTTTGTTCAAATGTTTTCACATAAATAGCACTTCCATTCAAATTGTCAAAGTTGGCATTTTAGGAAAGGTGAAAGAAGATTGTATACTCATTCAACTCAAGGTTTACGATACTGTTTGGACCAGTTCTTTTACTATGACTATCAATCTCAGATCGACCATCTAGTCAAGCCTGTTTGTATTTTTCTTTAGTAATATCTGAAGGTACACGAATGTATATCACGTACATGAAGGTATATCACCTCACATGCTATTTTCATACTGATGTGACATGTTATGAGGAAGATAAATTTCAACCTTGAATTTATTTGCGTATTATCAATGTTTTGTACACCCATTTGATATTGTTCAAAGATCAACCATTGTCCAACCAAAGTAACTTTTCATGCTTTCTTGATTCCTTTTACATTGCATTATTTATTTGACATTTCCTTATTGTTCTTGATGATGCCAATATATTCTTAGGCCTCTAAACGTCCCCGTACTATTGTCTCTGAAACATCAGTTCAAACTGGCACACTATTAAGTGGAACAATCCAGGATCCATTTGCATCAGACTATAGCATTGCTGAAGTAGACAACTCAGCTGCTGCTGGCTTACAAGTTGGATCACAGTGGGATTGGGATGATGATGACAGAGGCATTGGCATGGATATTCAGACTCTCCTATCTGAATTTGGAGGTTTTGATGACTTTTTTGAGGACGATTTTTTGGCTTTTGGTGAGGTATGGTTTAATGGCCATTTCCTTCATTATCCTTTTTCCTGTTATGTACTCAATTTAGTTAGAAATTAATATATCTAGCTCTGATGTTAGCTGCTAGTAGCTCATGCTGAAATATGCATAGCTTTTTTTTTTTCATATAGAATGCTGTTTTATTTTATGATCATTTGGCTAAGATTCGCAGTAGATGAACTTCTTTTATTCTAAAACTTTAGTTTATGTTGTTCAGAAGCTTCATATTCACTTGGAGCTAATGCAAGAACAAATCACAGCTGAAGTAGTTGACGCAATTAATTTGAAAGAATAGACTTGAATAACTATGGTTAACAAATTAAGAACTCTACCAGTTTATTTAGGAATCTAACTAATTTCTTAGACATGATAACAAGAAAACATGAGAAAATACATGTTTTATTGGGGTCATGGAGGAAAGGGAATTGATTGTTGTTGTTGTCGGTCTTGTTTTAATATTAATGAGTTTGTATTCGGTCTTCACAATGTATGCTGGAATTTTGCTGTGTATACTAGAATTAATAGTTTAGTTCTGCATTGGGTATTTTCATCATTTTTTTCTTATGTTATAGTCCTATATATATAGGTATAGTTGTTCACTGTTGCTGAAAATATACTTCTAACTTTATCTCTTTAACATGGTATTAGAACAAGTTCTATTCTAGGCTTTGAGCTTTTTCTCTAATCTCCTTAGGAGGTTTTGTAGTTGTTGTGACAATGTAACCTTCTTTCCCCAGTCCAGATGTCACAATACTCTAATTTTTTCTGGGTCATGCCATGTGACCTTCTCTCCCCTCAGTTGTTTGGATTGAAATGTAACTATTTGAAGTGGGTATAAATCTTAGTGCATGATGCCTAATTTCCTAAAAAAATTCACCGTGAATATGGGAGTCATCGACTGACTTCAAGCACCAATATCTGAGTGTGGTTGTCTGAAAACAAGCGTATAGATAAAGGGTCAAAATAACATTTCATTGGGTCAAACACATCGCCGATTAGAATGCCTTCCTTCTCGATTGCTTTGACATCTTCATAATCCTCAAGGTTGCCCTCAACCTCAACCATTATTCCCCAAATCCACCACTAACAATGATGTGAGCTTTGTCGAGTGGGCATTCTCTGTTGCTGATGCATTTGCCCTCTTATCCTCCATTGTTGTTTTCAGCAACATTTGCTTGGATAACTCTGTGAGTTGTTTTTCTTGTGTCTATTATAGTAACTAGTGAAGGGATATCACTATCCATCAAGGTCAGTAAGCACAAAAATTGCAGAACATAGTAGATGTAATACACAACATCAAAAATTAAGAGGGATTAGATCATAAAAAGATTACATTCCTATAAAAAAGGATGATAATAGTAGAAAGCATTAGATATGAAGCATTTATCCTTCACCATCAATATTTGGATTTTTTTTTGCTCTGTCTCAAGTAGATGTTCTATTTGAGATGCTTTATTTGTTAAATTTTCGTCTTTTGATATATAGATGGTTGTCTGATTTTTCAACATCTACCTTCTCTTGGGGTAGGAGTTAATTTTTTTTACTCTATCTCTTATCTCCACTTCTCTTAATGTAAAATGATTAAAGATTTAATCTCCTAAAAATTCTTCTTTAAACTAGTAGTTGAATTTATTATTATTATTTTTGCAACACTTATACCAATCACCATTAGTTGCAATCTCAATGATAGGATAGTTTTTGACACCACTATGACTTCTGACTGCAAACGTCTCAGTATCAAATGACGCCCACTCTATGGCCTTTTCACCATAGACTTGCACAAGATCCTTGCCCACATTGCCGACATCCACAATGCCAACCTATGTTTGCACTGATGCTTGGATACTCAAACTTAACTCCGTTCCTACCTTAGTTGTAGTGTTTGACCTGCCCACATGGTGTGGCTCACAGTCACTGTCAACCTCAGCGCTCACCCTCTGCTGCTGACCTTAACCTTGCCACTTGAATTCATCTTGCCTTTTTCTAACTAGTAACTACCCTCCTGAATTTGAGCTGAAGCTTATTGGGCCAAAATAAGTTCCATGGAAGGTGGTCGAAGGAACAGTGCCCTCTACCTAGGTAAACAGAGGACAGAAGCCAAAATGCCTCTTTACACATTTCTTGATGAGGCGTGTTTCTTTTATTGGAAAGATTTATTGTCATATTTTATTTTCTGCCTTTTATATTCTTAATTGTTGGCCTATTACTTTAACATATGAGCCATGCTTAATTGGCACGATTTACATTCAGCCTCTTTGTGTTATATAAATTAAAATTCGTATTTCTATGCAAGGGGAAGTCTTGGTCTTTGTTTTGATTATTTTCTTGTTAACATTGGAGAACTTTAGATACCATATAATTTTCTTCAACTTTTAGCCACCAGGTACGGCAGAGTCGCAGGCCCTTGTATTTCCAACTGCTGACTTTGGAGACATAACTGGTAGTCCTTGTAATGGAGTTTCAGAAGTACCCGAACAAAATCTTGGTCATCCTAGTATTCCAACTTCAGAAGGTTTGAACCATCAGATGATCACCCCTGCAGAGGACATGATTGCCACAAAAGCAGAAGCTCTTAAGGATATTGGAATGCCGCCACTTGCAAGTTCAGTACAGACCAATGGTAAATTTGACTATCTAATGAAAGCAGAAGCTGTAATGACATTTGCTCCCGAATATGCTCCAGTGGAGGCCCCTGCTATCGAGCTATCCACATGTATTTTCAAAAACCCATATTTACCTAGATCAAAAATGCTTGAGAGTTCCAGTTCCAGTTCTAGTTCTTATATATATAATGCGACGCCTCCCATTTACATGGATTCTTCTGAAGAAAAGTCTGACAAAGTAACAAATCTCCCATTAGGCGAATTGGGACATGAGGGTATTTCTGTTGCCAAATCTTCTAAGTTATATACACATGTAGCCTCTGGAACAGAAAATAAAAGTAAAAGACCAGTTAATAATGATGTGACATCAAGCAATGGAGAAGGGTTATCTCCTATAACAGGTGCGAAACCAACAACTGCTGTTATATCACTCCAAAAGAAAAATGATTACATGGAAACTGGTGGTTTCTTGTTTCCTGCAAAGACTGTGTTTGCGACAAATATTGAGTGTATGATCTACCAAACTTTCATGTGCAAGTTAAGACACACATTGTTGACTCTTAAGAACAGAATACCTATGGGCTTGAGACATTCATTGTCAGATCTAGTCCAAGGTGACACAAATGTTAAATCAGATATAGTAAAGCATGAGCCGAGGAAAAAAGATAACATAACCGTGAGATTAGCTGGTGATATTGATGGTGGGGTGCAAGATGGACCATTTACTACACAAGTAGGTGTTTGGCGTTCTGTTGGAGCACCTAAAATTGCAAAACCTTCATGTGTCTCTGAGAGCTTTCCTTTGTTGCCACTTAATACATTTGGTGATGAAGGCATAAATTTCCATGTGCAAAAGCAACCTCTTCAGGATCTACTTGATTCCATAACCTTTTTAGTTCAGCAAGCTGTGTCCCCAGTAGACTTCTCACTTGATACTAATGGTGGTTATGGCTCCTATTATTGGCTTGGGATACAGGAACAACGGAGGCGCAATTTTTCTTGTGGACCATCTATGATTCATGCTGGATGTGGTGGACTTATTTCAACATGCCATTCCTTGGATATCGCTGGATTGGATTTAATTGATCCACTTTCAGCTGATGTGAGATTCCAGATAAACTCAGCATTTTTTTTTGTCTGCATTGGTGCTTATAATTATTCTGTTCTGTTATTCATGCATTGATGATTTAGATGCCTTTCTTACTAACATTCATGTCTTTGTGTCTTTGAACAATAGAACTGATATTGACATGCCGTCAGCCAATCAACTTAGAATGATATGGAAGCTCCTTTGTTAAAATCACCCATTATGAATAATAACCCCAGCTAAATTGAGTCAATCCTGGTGTTTGACTCAGACCTGATTAGTCCAATTTGTCCACTCACATGGTCACACATAAGCGGGAGTTATGATAAGAAGGATATTTTTTCTAACAGGCTGAGCTTTTGAAATAAGTGGTTTCCCGCTTGCCTTATTAATTTTAAAATGTTTTTCACATGATGACCTCTTAATCCCTTGTCGCTAATGCACTCGCCTGTTTAAATGCGTTGGGACTCTAGTTCTAGTAGTTTGTTATTTGGATGGATTGGGCTCTCTTTGAAGTGATATGAGAGCACTTGGGTGCGGGGGGTTTCAAAAGTGTCACTTCATGGCTTCTTAGTTTCACCACCCACGGGAGTGTACATGTTTAAATGTGGTAGGATTCCCATCTAAGTAGCACAACCTTTTAGTCAAATTAGGCTCTCCTAGTGTGCGATAAAGATAGAGATGGAACAAAATTGAAGAGACTGTACCTCAAATTGGTGTGCCGTCTTCTTGGCTAAGATTTGTTTTCTTCTTGAGCACTTTGGAGTTTGAAGTTGAACACCAATTACAAGCTTCCTGGCTCTTTTTTGTGTGCGTGTTATGATTGTGCATGCAAGGAGTCCTGTATACTGGAGAACCCCCCAAGGTGAAGATGCCCTATGGTGACTGATGACATGTTCCATGATTGAATTGATAAACGTGTAAATCTGTTATTTTGTTAGAATATTTGTCCTATCTATTAATGAATGAAGACGAGTACAGAGTTTTTATGGACTTGAATTTTGATGTCTGTTTATGTTGCTTTCCTCTTTCAGGATCAATGAACTTTTTGTTTGTGCTGTTAAACTGATATTGTGTTGTTTCACAGCAATATAATTTGATTTTACATGTCAATAATCTCATATGAACATATTCTCTAGAAGCTTTTGTTGGTCCTCTGCTTAATTTTTCTAGATTAAAGCCCTGTAGGAATTCTATATGTCATAATTGGGTACTACAGATTAAGTAGTTAATCTACTTCCTTGATACATAGAGTGAATAGCCATACAGAACTTTGGGTTTTAATATACTTAAGTTCTTTCTACAGATTCCAGCATCCTCTGTTATGAGTTTGTTGCAGTCAGATATAAAGGCAGCTTTGAAATCTGCTTTTGGAAGTTTGGATGGTCCATTATCTGTAATTGATTGGTGCAAAGGACGTTACCATTATAGTGATTCAGGAACTCCAGGGGATGGAAATGAACCTAAAGATTCTTCTGGTGCATTTTCTTTAGTTGGAGAGCCAATAAGCCCTCCCCAATCAACTAGTACATCTTCCACAAGAGGTAAGCTACATCATCTCACTTATACACAGTGTTCCATTAACACTTGCTTGAAATTTGTGAAAATAGAGAGAGCAAGAAATGATGAATCATCACAACGGCGATTGAATCAAGAATCATACAACCCAGAGTCTGATCAGCAGAAGATTTTTTCTCGCATCAAACCAACAACCTTGGTGCTACCATTGCCAAATATACTTGTGGGGTATGCTTTTGACTTGCATCTATGCATATGGCAAATTTATTTTATCTCCAGCAAATCTATGAGTCCATATTGGAAACATATTGTTTATTGCAGGTACCAGGATGATTGGCTGAAGACATCAGTGAACACTCTCCGTTTCTGGGAGAAGGCTCCTTTAGAACCTTACGCATCGCCAAAGCCTGTGAGTCAGTAGCAGTAGTGAAGAACTTTATTTATTTATTTTTGCAGATGCTACAGATTGCTATAAGCTTTAAGTTTTTGGAATGTTGATGGATGTTTGAATTTGCAGGTTACTTACTATGCACTATGTCCTGATACAGACCTCCTAACTTCTGCAGCTGTTGATTTTTTTCATCAACTAAGCACTGGTATGTTTTTTTGTTCAAATTTTTGTAAACACAGGTTTTCAGCTTAGACTGAATCCTTTAACAATTACAATTTCTGTGACTAATTGCTTGTTATATCCACTTTGAGTACTTCAAATGGGTAGTTTGAATATTGTGTTCCAACCTAACCATGTGAACTTGATCGTCTTGCCAGTTGAAATGTTTTTCTTGTCCATAGAACATAGGTCACTATCAATGATATAAATATCTGAATATGGTCTTTCAATGGATTTCATTTATCCACTTGTCAATTTTTAGTCATTAAATTTGTGACATTATGAGTGATTTTGCTGCCTGAGAAAGAGTTTCTGCTAAATCTGGTTTCATAGAAATGTTGTCTAAGAAAAAGGTGATTGATCATAACAATCAGATATGAAGCAGAGGTCCAGATGTGTTTTCAAGGAGAATATGGAAACATATGATGTGCCTATGAAATTAGTCTTGTTTGAAATAAGTTGTATAGTCTAATATCTTTATCTGTTAGTGTATGATTAGGCATGGAGCCAATACCTTTGGGTTGTAACCTCATTATTTGAATAATCGAATATGCTCATATTTCTTATCTTGCTGTTAGAGTCTTATTTCCACCTCTCCACCGCCAACACCTTGTCAAGATCCCCACTCTCCCGCCTCCATTTCCACTCTTTTCTTCACTCCTACCTTACCAATGCCCTGTTGGAGTGCAAATAGAATGATAGTGCTCCTCTATCATTAGAAATTCTGTGCCGCAATGCCCCTTCTCCTCCCTCTCACCAAGTGTTGAACATGTCATACACTTATTCTGAATAACAGTAACTTTTTACCAAGCTGTTTAGTGGGACTCGATTCATATATTTGTGTGACAAGTTGAACATGGAAGATATACACGATCTGTTTTGTTAAAGTTGTTGCCATCGGCCATCCTGAGCTTATATTTTCTGGTAAATGAAATCATTAGGAAGAATCTTTATAAAATTATATCGTCCATCAACAAATGGTCTACTATAAATTATTCACATTATTATGATTTGGGAATAGTATTGCATGGCTCATGAAATTTCATGCTAGTATCCCCTTTTTGGATGAAAAAAGATCAAATAACCAAAAGGTCACATGTGCTGTTATTCTGCTGAAGTACTTTGAAAAATGCATATTAGGATTGCTACGTCGAATAAATTAAAATAATGCTATCATCATCCTAAAGTCATGTTAGTTCAATTAATGAATATCATCCCTTCATTGAACCAAATATAATGATATATCACTAGAAATCATGATTGCCAAAACCGTCTCATATGAAGATAGTGTTTAGTCGTCATCAGGTTTAGTATATGAGCAAGAAGCTTTGGATAACTTGAGTGAAGCTAAAATAAGGAAAGAAGGAAATTAATTAAAATATAGCTCTTAATAATTTGTGTCTGAAAAGAGGTTCTCAGTCATATTATGAAGTTTCATTGCTCTATGTGATATATTGAAGATTGGCAATGCTGATCATAACCAAGCATTGATAAGTCTTAGTCTAGGTTAAGTTTGATGTTATATAGATCTCAAAGGTTTTATTAGGATAGGACCTTCAATTATGATTTAACAGTTTCATTGTTTGCTTAACTGATTCATTTCTCATTATTGTTTTCCTTCCAACAGTCTATGAGATGTGCAAATTAGGATCACATTCACCTCAGTTTACTGGAGGACAAATAGAGTCATCTCCTGGAACCCGTTTGTCTTCTGGGCTCGTTGTTATTGATTGTCCACAAGAAGTGAAGATCCCTAGCAATCAGATAAATGCTATCAGCTCAATTTATGATTACTTCTCATCTCTTTTGAAAAGTTGGAAGCCAAAGCATTTTATCAATTCCCTTACAAAGGCTATCAAGGAGCTAAAATTTTCTTCAAATACATTAGCAAATCAAAAAGAATGCAGCACATCTTGTACTGTGAGTTTTTTTATTACCTTTTATTTTTTTATATTTTTCTAACCTTTTTGGTACTTATTTGACGATTTCTATAGATCAAATTATCTGATCTTCTATTCTTCTATTACTTTTTCCTGGTGAGATTGTGAAACTTAGTCGAACAGGTCAAGATACAATCTCGAACAATGGATTTCCTAAATGATCATTATTATACTATCTTTACTTGTAAAGCCGGGCAGAAAGTGTATCATGTGAATACCATCTTGGCTTTCATGTCTCAATTACATTTATGTTCCCCCTACCTTTTTGTTTCTGTTTAAAGCATTATAAGTGGCAATCTAAGATTTGTGTTTTAAGTTCTTGTAAAGCCTAGTAATAATGTATCGTGTAAAAACATTGGAATGATATAATATGGAAAATAACTCTTCTTGTATAGCTGAGTCAACATTGTGTCATGTAAAAACATTGGAATTGTATAATATGACTAATTGCCAGCCCTATCATATTGGGTTATATCTCAGGTACATAGATTTCCCTTGCCACTAGATTTTAGTCAAAAGCCTTTTAAGTTATAATGTAAATTTGTTGATGTTGTGTTTCTTTTTGTAAACTTCTTCACACTACTTTTCACAGCTATAACATATGTAAAAATGCTTTGGACAATGTTCAAAATATTGTAATATTTCCTTTTAACCTCCAATGGAACTAGTCCTGATATTCACAAAAGTGGTCTGGAGACATTTGGTTTTCTTATGTCTAATAAAAAATTCATGGACAAAGCACACCATTTGTTTGAATAGATACATCAAGAAATTATGAAGTGACAATGGAAAAGTAGTAACCTGTAGGTGCTAAGGGAAATGAACTGATTGAGTAGAAGCAAAGACACGGTGAAACTAATTGTTGATTATGTTTCCCATCCAAAATCCCATATGCATAGTGAAAAGTGGCTGTATGCATCTTTCTCTCATTCCTGTACTTTCCATGAAATGTGAATCCCAACTAGAAGTTATCATGAGATTGTGTTTCATGCGATTTCTTTCTTGGATACATGTAGCTGAAATAACAATTAGGGTCCATCTCTAAAAAATTCATCAATGGTTACTTGCATGTTGCAGTTGTTACATCATGTAACTTGGCTAACTTCATAGTTTTGGAAGAGAAATGTGTTTCAATGTTGTAGTTTTTAATATTAAGTGAAATAAACTTTGAAGTAATTGCAATGTATTTTCTTTTATTATTCTTGGTATCTCATTTTAGCTGGTGTTAGTGTATTGGAATGGAAATTTTAGATTAAATAAGATGATGACACTTTGATCATCCTTGTGATGTTCATAGGTGGTGTATGTTGTATGTCCTTTCCCTGATCCTATGGCAATTCTGCAAACTTTGGTTGAGTGCTCTGCTGCTCTTGGATCAGTTGCTTTTTTACCAGAAAAGGATAAGCGATCCTCATTATATTCTCAAGTTGTCAAGGCCTTGAACTCCACTGCAGCTGTTGATGAAGTATCAGCTTCAAATGTCCTAATGCTCTCAGGATTTACTGTCCCCAAGCTTGTTTTGCAAATAATCACTGTTGAAACATTACTAAAAATTTATCGGCCAACTAGTGAACTTGCCATTCTGAAGGACATAGCTTTTACTGTATACAACAAGGCTCGAAGGATTCCTCGGTATACTTCAAGTGTTGACACGTTTCAAACATCTTTCTCAGGAAGGTCTTCACTAATGCATGTGACTTCCATAGCTGGAATTTCGAAGGATTGCCTTGCTCCACGCTTGTCAGGATCATCACTCTCAAGAGACGGTGAAATTGACAATGCATTGAGGCCTGGCTCATGGGATAATTCATGGCAAACATCAAGGATCGGAGGATTAAGTTTTGAACAAAATAGATCTTTAGATATGTGCGGCATAGATGATGCTAGGTACATGTTTGAACCGCTTTTCATATTGGCAGAACCTGGCTCTGTGGAGCATGGAGCAATTCCTACTACTTTTGGCAGTCCAGTTTTGGAGTCCTCAAGTCTGAAATCCACCGATGATGCTGGTGGTATTTACTCTCAAAGTTCAGTTTCCAGTACCGACGTTGGAACAACTTCAGTGGTTGATGGATCAGAACATGACAATAAATCACCAAGTCTTCATTGTTGTTATGGGTGGACTGAGGATTGGCGCTGGTTAGTCTGCATTTGGACAGATGCTAGAGGAGAGTTTCTTGATAGCTGCATCTTTCCTTTCGGCGGTATCAGCAGCCGTCAGGACACAAAGGTTCTCCAAAGCATTTTTGTTCAAATTCTGCAGCAAGGCTGTCAAATATTATCATCCTGTTCAGATGCTGGTCTTGCCCGACCAAGGGACATAGTAATCGCACGTTTTGGATGCTTCTTTGAGCTTGAGTGTCAAGGTATTCGAATATTTACAACTTAGTCTGCTTTATTGACTCAGAAATATTTGCAACTTTTTTCTTTCATGTACAGAGTGGCAGAATGCTATTTTTTCCTTTGGTGGAAATGACATCAAGAAATGGCCACTGCAACTTCGACGGTCCACACCTGATATAGTTTCCTCAAGCAGCAATTCTTCTTCGCTACAGCAGCATGATTTGGTCATGATTCAAGAAAGGAATTTACCTACATCACCTAGCCCTTCTTTGTACAGTCCTCATTCCAAGTCCAGCTTTAACAAGAGTGGTATCGGACAACCTCATTCAAAAAAGCAGCTCTTGATAGGGCAAACCGGGTCAGATAGCTCAAGGAGTACACTGCAGCTGATACAGAGCATCAGCTTAGTTGGAGTTTCTATCGACCACACATTACATCTGATTCTTCAGTCAGATATTCCGTCATCAGGTAAACTCATACCGGAAAGCAGCACATTATCATGGTCCATCTTACTGCATTGGTAGAATTGTTTTTTTATCAAACATATTTTAATGAATCTGCCAAAATGATTCCTTGTCTGGAAAGTTTCAAACTGACACTGCTAATATTCTTAATGTATCGATATGACCTAGATCCTTGCAAATCCTTAGTTTCATTCTTATCTTTCTTTTTCTTTGGCTTTCATACTCAGTCCTAATCTAATATCGAGTATCCTATTCAAGCCACTTTTAATTGTAGAGTAGTTTCACAATGGTTTCATGGAACGGTCTTTTAAAGATCATGATTCAGGTTGTTGTTTAGTCTATATAACAAAGAGATCGATGCAAGATCGTAAGTTTGTACCAAGCTCAACTAAGCATATCTGTACTTGTAGTTAAACTCAATACCTGCCGCAATTAAAAAAAAATCTTAAAATTATTTTTAGAAAAATCCTTTAAATATTTATATCGATAACACTCAGTTTCCAGATTTTGCATAAAACTAACTACTTGTGATGCATTAATGGTTTACACAGGTGCACAACAAAGCAGCAGCTCTAGTGCCCACAGCTACTTGGAAGGATTTAGCCCGGTGAAGTCTCTTGGATCAATGCAAGCATCGTATCTTCTTATTCCGTCGCCTAATATGCGCTGTCTCCCTCCGCTCCCCATGCATCTTCCGACATGCCTTACTTCCGAGTCTCCGCCTCTTGCTCACCTACTGCACAGCAAAGGATCTGCAATCCCCTTGGCGGTGGGTTACGTCGTGTCCAAAGCAATTCCTTCCATGAGGCAAGATTTGGGAGAGCTGACGAGAGAAGACTGGCCCTCTATTCTTTCGGTCAGCCTTGTCGATCACTACGGAAGCAACACTAACCACATGCAAGAGAGGATGACTCGAGGAGGTAGCAACAGCAGTGCTTTAAAGCAAATTAGGGCCTCAACTCCGGAAGCCGGCAACAAAGACTACGAACTGGAGACGCATATGGTTTTGGAGTCAGTGGCAGCCGAGCTTCACTCCCTTTCCTGGATGACAGTTAGTCCTGTCTATCTCGAACGGCGCACGGCATTGCCGTTTCACTGCGACATGCTTCTCAGACTCAGAAGGCTCCTACATTATGCCGATAAAGAACTCAGCAAGCCACCAGAAAATTCTCAGCAAGTCTAGCCAGCTCTCGTCGTCCCATTCATGATGTATCGCAGTTCGCCGAGATCTTAAAATAGAGAAGGCTTCATCATGTATAGTGTACTCATAGTCACCCAGATGCAATAGCGCTGCGTGATACATCGATGCTTCTAATGTTTATTCGGCTAATCTTATTGTCGTCGTCGTCGACAAACTATATTTAACACTTAATTGTTTCTCTGGAAGCATAACCAGCAGAGATAGAGCTCGGCGTTTACTTGAGCAGAAACCTGGAGGGAAGAGTTTCAACCTGCTGTGTTTTTCTCAGGCATCTCTTTAGTTTTGCAGTTTAGATTATGAGTGGATGCCTTGTTGTATCAGGCCTGTTGATCTAATTTCACATGTGATTTATAAAATAATAATATACTAATTCAGTGAAAATTCACTCAAAAATACTGTTTTATTATTTGCTTTCAATTTTTTTTTATTAAAAATAAATAAATTAAATTAAAAAGAAAAATCCTATTTGCCCTTCTTGTTTCCTAAGAATGGGATATTTATAATGCAAATGCTACAACATATTTTGCCTCTTGAGCTCGACCAACCTCTCATTGGCATTTCTAAGTCACTTGACATGATCTATTGTCTTATTTTCTAGTTTTTGCGTGCTAGATCAATAGTACTTTAGCTATTTTCATTGATAATTTTTATATTATCGATATCGAAACTCTTACTTTCTTGCTATATATTATGATAAAAAAGTAAAATTGTCGGTTTTATATCCATCGTAAAGGAGATAAGTAAAAAATTTTCAATCTATAAGAATCGA
>JBAMHZ010233356.1:0-13944 GCA_037177395.1 Alpinia galanga | reverse complement strand
GGGCGGTGGCGAGATTAGGAATGAAAACCAAACAATCGAATGTAATTACTCTTGTAATCAAAGATTACATTACAAATCGTAACCAAACATAATAATGTAATCCATATTCTATTATATTCTATGTTACATTACATTACAGCGTACCAATTATAGCCTAAGGTAATTGATTAAATGAGCTGACCCAATTTTAATTGATTTGGTCGGATTGGATTATGCGGGCTATTTCATATACACTCTCTAATTTTGTTTACTTCCTGTTTGTCTCTCGTGTAAAAGGATAAATTACAACGAATATTTTATATCCAACTAAAAGTTAACGTGGTAAGAAAATATGAACCCTAAAAGGTTTACAGGAGATTAATTTAACTTGAGTTTTAAATAAAAATTCTTGAATATTTAAATATAGGGAAACCAATCAAATGAAACCCTTTAACTCTACAAATACATGACATAATGCTATCGAGCAAAAGGATATTACCATGTCAAAAACTCATGGCATTTTACATTACATGAATTGTAAGATCATGCCTCAAATCTTCTGTAAATTGCATGTACAAAACACTTTGGTGCGAAGAACATTTCAAATGAAGGACATGCCTTTATTTTATAGCATCATGACAACTATTTCTCCTCGATTTCTATGTCAATAATGTCCTGCTCCGACGCTTTAGACGACGGACTCCAGCGACCGCTCGAGGAGTTGTCTTTAGGCTGCCATACAATGTTGCCACAGCCTGTGCAACGAATCATCTGGAATCGGGAACCCATGAACTTCCTCTTGCAAGCAGGACATGTACCCTGGAAGGGGGAAAAACTTATTATGACCGTAATTCTTAGTAGAAGTGCAGTAAAAATAAGGGTGGAATTGCTTCATAACAATAGCTTGTCTATCATAAGTCAATTACACATGGGGTTGAACATCCACCCGGTCTCCTCGAGAATTCACAAGCAATTTCTTTTTTCCTTTTAATGTTATTTAAATCAAATAATGAATTTCAGAAAATTCCTTGGCGGTGAAAAAAACGTATGGACTAAATTATGCAACAGATTAACAAATCCAAATTGTTGCAGTATCAGTCATGTTCTCATACTGCCCGTGATTCGACACATGCTACATGAATTGTGATGCAATAATATAGTCAATCACAAGCTCTGGATCATTACAAATATCTTTAGTTTGATTGATGAGAAAATAAAATATTGAGAGTTGCTCGGTTCATGGCAATACATCAAAATATACATTGCTTTATTTAAATAAGATAAGGTAGCACAATACCACGCCCAACTCAACATCCAGTGAATACAAACACAATGTCATAGTTAAAGACCAGTTCCTTCCAACTAAAAGTCAAAAAAAAAAATTCCATTTCAGTTTCATTCAGTTGGAGATTGCCCATTTCTCATTATTGCCATGTCAAGAAATGGGGTAAATCTAATTTCATTATAACAAGAGGAATAATTTCATTATAAGTTCGGTGTTGTAATTTAAAAAGACAGAATCTCAACTTAGCCCTGGGTGTTTATTGTTGCTTCAACTCAACCAAATTACCCTGAGTTAATAATGAACATTTTGATGGTCAGGGGAAATTTAATTGAGTCATTGAAAATTGGCACACATTTCATTCGCTAATGTGTTTTACTAAAATCAGGGGGTTCACGTTGGGTCGATCTTTAGGAGCTGTTTGAGATTTGCATGTAATTTAAAATTACATATAAAACATTGACCAAAAACTTATCTAGAATCGCTAAGAGAACTAAACGAGCAGATACAGTTGGCATTATATGCTTGGTGTTATCATTTTCAAATTTATTATTTCAGTGTGAATTGATTTCAAGAACAAGGAGAAATCTCAAGGGGTGTATACGGGAGTCACTAACAGATGTTTGAATACAGAAGTTAAAACGTATCAAATTATGGATCCTAAATGAAGCAATACAAATTAAAAATACTTATATAACAATGAAAAGGCAATCCCTGCAGATAAGCAAATAACTAGTCATATTCTTCTCTTCACTTAACAACCAAGGAAAAACTAACAAAAAGTGCCTGCTAGAAAAAGACAACCTAAAAGATCATAAAACATACAGGTGAAAATAAAACTTCACTACATTTGGCGCTTTAATTAGTGACAACAAAATATATAATTATTCTGTTCCTAATAACTCAGCCTTTTAGGACAAAGATCAGCATATTTACCAAGGTGTTAGAATTGTTATGATGTTTTTAAGCAACAGTATTCAAATTTTGAACGGTATTATCCCCAATTAAGATCCACATGTTGGACTTGGATCAGTGAGTCCACTAGCCTATATGTGAGAGGAAATTGTAATAATATAAATGTATAGACTGGTCCCTTCCTACACAAAAACTTTTGTTGTAATTGGTCAATTAACATACAGCCGACTCCATCTAGTAGGATAAGACTTTATTGTTGGTCAATTAACATACACAAAAAGCATCTATATATTTTACCAATGACTGTTAAATTAAGAAACTGAGTATGGGAAATGCATTGTCACTTCAAAACTAAATGGAGAATAATTAACATATAAAAGAAACACTAAACGTTTAATGCATTGGAAGTTACCTGAATAGCAAAATTGTTAGCAAGTGTTCCCACGAGAAGAGGAGCAGCAAATGGTAAGATCCATGTAGCAAAGATAAAAAATCTGAACAGCCATCCAGACAATGCAAACCAACAAAAAAAGACAGTCTGCAGGAACAGCAAGGTAAAAATATGAAACTACCAATGCATAGTAAACAAGTACAGATTTGAAAATTCAGCATCAAGCATATCAAACAAATTAACAAGCCTGGATAATACTAGAAATAATGAGAACAAAAATTGAATAACATTACTGCTATTTTAATATAAAGGGAAAGGAACCACTTCTTAAAACATGTTCAATCTAGATAGGATTTATTCCTAGCAGAAGAGTGTATTTATTAGACTGTTGAAAAGTAATACACATGTTTTACAATTGCAATTGAATAGCATGTCTTAATTTATTCAATATAGCTACCATGTATAACATATAACACTTTGAGCACTAATGTCAATGAACTAAAACCTTGATGGTTCCACCAAACTACACAAAGTAAACTATGAAGTCTATTTGGCCCGACAGCTCCAATTAGTTTAGTTCTCACTAAAACATGTTGCTAGAAGAAAAATCAAGGACTTGGAGGATGGCCCATGTAAGGGCAATTTTTCTACTACTAAAACCGAAGAATCAATCAAGCTATCATAGAAACACTTATTGCCTATAATTCTGCAGTGGAAATATAAAAAACAAGAGTAATATAGTTACAAATACCATCTCAAAGAAACACATCAATTGTTTTTTTCTTCATGGAGGCCATGGTTCTTCAAATAAATGATCAAAGGACAACATTTGATTGTATTTGCATCCAGTAATTCTAGGGACATGAGGCCAAGAACAAGGAACATAGTTACCAATACTATCTCAAGGAAATATATGAATATTTGTCTTTTTGGAGGCCATGGTTTTTGAAAATAAATGATCAAGGGGAAAATTTTGACTGTATTCTCATCCAGTAATTCCAGGGAGAAGGGGAATATTGAACAATAAATGAGCATGCAATAGTACTAGAATGAATTATCTTCATTATCTCCAATTATCTTCTTCTCAGATTAGATATGGATTTAGCCATGTAATCCACTAAACAACATGAATTGCAAGGACATTTGAAAATAAAAGAGATATTGATCAAAATCCATAAGCTTATAAGTTTTTTGAATCTCACATAGTTAGATGAGAGCAAACATTATTTAGTCAAAAATTGGCTTAAATTAATATGTTATAAAGAATCTAATAAATATCTTAAACTAATTAATATATAGAAAACGTAGGGAGGCAAGTTCGCAGACCAGGAAGGAACCAACAAGTTTTGGCAAGCTGAATGGTCAGATAATGATCAGTCATTCATATAAAAAAGGTACAGCTAGCGCCAAAATTAACTGCTCAAGCAAAAGTAACAAACAGGGCAAAGCAAGAAAACAGAAGATATATCTGCATATAAACAGCTAGAATGCTTAGTCCTTATACTTCATCAAGAACAGCCCAGAATTAGAGCCAAATTTACCAATTGTAAACATACCAAACACCAATTTTCAAATAAAACTAGATTATGACAATGATCAAAGATGGATAATCTCAATCGTAAAAACACCAAACGTCAAGAAATAGCGAAGAGAATTGAGGATCAAGAATAAATGAACTCACAGCAAGTCCTCTTCCAAGTGGCGTTTGCAGAAACCCATTGAGCTCTCTCCTGTACTGCAAGAAAGAACAAAAAAGGAATAAAATAAGAAGAATTACGGGGGAAAATAGATGGCAAAAAACGATGTTGGACCGCAAGCGAAATTGGAGAACACGAACCCTAGGCCAATTTCTAGAGAAATCCACGGAGAATGACCTCCACCGCCGCCCAATACCCAGCTCCTGATCTATCTCCCGTGCTCGTGAGACAGCTGCGCGGGTAGCGGAGTCGAATCGGCGAGAGAGTGAGTATTGACGGTCGAGACGTTCGGCGGTGCGTCGAACCTCGGAAGCAAGCTGCTCGATCCCATTGTTGGCGCTCCGCCACGCATCACGTAGCACCTCGCCGGAGGCCACTCGCTGGGCGAAAGAATTGAGGTCGCTACGACGGAAGGCTAGGACGCGGGTGGAGGTGCAACGGGAGGCCAGGAAGGGCTTTGCTGCGGCTCCTACCGCAGTACCGAATGGGGGGCGGACCAAATGGAACCCTGTAGTCGCCATGTACACGCTGAGTAAGGTGCAGCAAATGAACGGCAACAATTGTGCCTGCAGAGTGTTCGAGGGTTTGTTAAAGAAGAGTTAATCGAAACGAGAAACACACACAAAATCATCGATAATAAGAAATTGAGCATGACTAGATATTCATTTTGCCTAAATTTTACATGTACATTTTTTGTTGGAATTCATTTCGATTGCATGTATTATTTATGACAGAAAAAGATGACCTTAATGCCTAAATTTTATCTATTTCGTTTCATTTGTTACATTTTAAAAATATTCTTTTCACAACATGCATCATTAATAAATTCAAAAGGTTATGCGATAAATATTAATTTTAAATTTAAAAAAAAAACAGAAACAGGGCAATTAATTTCAGTGTTCCAAATTTACCTACTTATAAATTTTTTAAACAATCAAAAATAATCTCAAAGTTTAATATGTTTGATCATTTTGGCTCCTAACTATTATTACCACCATTGAGTGGCCTTAATATATTGATAATGTAACAAATGGAAATTGAAGAATAAAATAATAAAAATTTCCAGACATTTTAATAATCTTAAAATTATAAACTATTTCCATAAAATGGAAAAGAAATGGATCAAAGGATCAAGTAAAATATTTACCAAAAGTAAATCAACAGGGCACGAGAAAGGATGAAAGATCTTAATTTGCAAGTGAGGAGATTGGACTACAAAACAAACATAATCTTACAATGAAAATACTAAACAGACAAGCCAAACATAAATAAACAGGAAGCGGGAAAGAAGGAAAGATCTTAATTTGCAAATGAGGAGATGATGCACCAGAAAAGTCATACAAAGATACACTAAAACTTAAACTTTATCTAGCCCAAGATACTGCCTCAATTTCATCTCTTGCATTTTTGTACAGCTCCAGCCTCTTGGCACACTGCACTCTGCGCTCCATTAGAGCTGGATCTTCATCCAACATCTGAGATAGCTGCTTTCCCTGCATCACGAGAAAAATTTAATAGATTTGGAAAGAAAATCAATACATAAAACTACGATGTACAAGTACTACCGCAGCATAAATTATAGAAGAAAAAAAGACGCATTACTAAGACTAGATAAAGGACCTCTTTTCTTCCTATTTGGGTGTAGAAGTGGTTGAGCAAAGACCGTTTGGCTTCTCTGACTTGACAATGGACTGTAGCCTTCGGGATTGTGTTCTTGAGCATTTCAGAAACCATTACTATGTAGGACGATACATTTGAGGCTATCCTCCTGAAGTGTCCTTCAGAGTATCGATCAGCACTGATAGTGGAAGGATTCCCAGTTTTCTCAATATCCTGTGGGAGCTTTCTGAAGAAGTCAACTGTCAAATAGGATGCTTCCATGTCAACCAATCGGATCACAGTCTTTCGGCTGTCTTCACGGAACTTTTCGAGTGCTTGATAAGAAGCGGCAGCAAGTTCAGCTTGGAGACTGGGGAATCTCTTCAGCTCCTACAACAAAGAAATAGCATGTGCATCAAAATTGTGTGGATTACGAATCAGAATAATGAGATGGTATTAACTTCAGCAACCAACCTGTGTCTCTCCAATGGATTTCCGTACCAAATCCTTGAGAACAAAATGTACCTGTAGCCACAACGAACAAGAACACGTAAAAAAGGTTCTTGAATAAGTAGTTATGATTGGAAAAATAATAATATTTAAGGGACCTAATATCTTACAGCATCAACTGATGCTTCAGCAGGACCTCTGAAATAATTCAAAGAACTCTCAATCAAGCGGCGATAACCCTGCTCAGGAGCAATCAGATGTGGTTGATAACCATCTGCTTCTGAGACCACCTTCTTCACATTTTGTAGGGAAAGATGACGATCAAATGGAAGCTTCCTCAAAGCAGCAGGGAGCTGATGATCAAAGACCCCATAGATTCGATCACCACCAGGGCGACTGTTGAAAATAATAATATAGATTGAGTCCAAAATAATAATAATATAGATTAAGTCTGACGCCACATAAGTTTAAACATTATGGTAAAATTAAGGAAATAAATGCACGGGGATAAACAACATGCTCTGATCTCTTTATGATAATGAACATGGGCAAGCATAAATTCATAGAATTTTGACAATTCCTCATGTGGCAATTGTCTCTTTGTTTGAGTAGCAGGAAAGGAAAGTTGGTTCGTCAAATCTTATAAACAATGTTGGCAAGGTTATGATGAAACAGGAATGTTTTGCCAGGTTTTGTATGAAATTTAGTTTCTACAACATCAACCAAACCTTTATCCCACTAAGTGAGACTGGTAATATAGATCTTCCTACACTATTAGGCTCGATCACCTACTATATACTCATTTAATTTCATTCAAAAGCAGCATAATAAAAACCACTTGGTTTAACAATCTGAATTTATTGACATTAGCTTACATACCTCAAATGGACACAAGAAATTTAAGTAAAAATTGAAGAAAGAAGTATCATCCTCAACCATTATCAACAACCCTGAAAATATAAAAATGATAGCAATCGAACTTATCACACACAATAGACTCAACTCTATTAAAAATTATTTTTGCAATGTGATCGGGTGTTGTAACTTACTCTGTGGTCTTTGCATTGACAAATTGATGAAAATATTTCAACACTCAATCAATATGTATATACAACATAAATGAAAGCCATGTATATAATCACATATATAATAAGATGCTAATAATAGAGCAATCGAGTGGGTAAAAGCAGGTCTTTACCCTCCATCTAGATGTTCCTTGAATATCTTATCAAATGCACGGCAAAGTTCCAATATAGTGTACAATTGAGCCTGGCAAAGCAAGATATAGATTTTAACGATAGAACCATAGAGAATTAAGAAAAATAAGTCTTTAAATCAACTCATCCATGGCACACCTACCCCAGCATCCACAGCAATAGGTCTGCCAAGAGTGTCCATCTCTGATTCAAGTTCATCAATGGTTTTGTTTATCAAAGATGTAATGCTAGGAATTCGAGCCCTGATTACAGATTCCAAATGCTGAAAGACATTTTAAAATCAGTTCACAAACTTAAGAGAAAATGCAGAGAATCAAATCTGTTATACCTTTGAAAGAAGTTTAGCAAGATATTCTGAACCCATTTTACTAGCTAAATGTGAATAATCTAAACTATTTGCAAAATACTCCTTTTCTTTTCGCCTGGCAATAATCATATCAACATTTTTATTGATATCTGCTTGAGAGCGGTTGACAATTCCAACCCAAGGATGCTGAAGCTTATAGGCTTTTCCTTCAAGAACCTGATCAACAAAGAATCACATATCCAATGAAGCACGTGAATATATATCAAGCAAATTTGTACAAAAAATAACCAATGAGCATGCTAACAAATTAAACATACATCGAGTGCATTAGTTCCTTTATCCATCAAATCAAGTTTTGTTAACACCCCAAACGTTCTTTCACCTGACCAAATTTCAGACAAGTCTATTAAGCAAGTTTGTGGAGGCTCACTTGCCATAATCATAAAATATGTTACCAATTTTGCACAATATTAGCTTTACAATCAATAAGAAACACAAACATCTTTTAGCACCTGTTGCATCAACTTCCCTAGCAAGCTTGATGGCATCTGAGGTTGCAATATCCTGGTTGGCAGGGGTAATAGCTAATATTATGCAGTTTGGCTGCAAAAAATAATATGTAAAGATGAGAACAATCAGATATAAAACTATTCACATGGAAGAGAGGTCAAAGTCAAACCAGATAAGAATCGTCACACTGGTAAATAAATCACGATGACCAAATCAAATCATACTGCATAAGGAAATTTTACCATACCATGACAAAGAAAGGAAAGATATAGTAATAATAACAAGAGCACTCCTGAACTATGAAATGAAAAAAGGTAAATATAACCAGAAGTTTTGGAACAAATGAGATAAATATTGGACACAACACAATTGATGATTATGATCTAGGGATGACAATGGGTAAATGATAATCGGATACCTACAGGTATCCAACCCATTTACATTAGACTCAGGTTCAATTATGCTCTATAACTAGGTTCAGGTTGGTTAGGGTTTGCTTAAATTGCAGGCATGGTATTACCTACTATTTAAGTCGGATGAGGATACTAACAGCAGGTACCCAATTGTTAGCTAAATCAAGTATTTAAATGGGTTCAAATAGCAGATATTTAAAGGGGGTTTGGATTTGGATAGTGGCTAAATGTGGATATCCAACCCACTGCTGTCCCTCTTAGATCAGAATATACAATGCACATACACAAGAAACATAAAAAGGGTGTTAAAAGAGAATTTAATGTATGAAGAAGGCACAATATGCAAATGATAGAAATTAGTAGTTGATAGCATGATTCACATTGTCTGACATGAAAATTTTGCAACAGTTTTTTAAAAATAATTTTATTGATAAATGGTTCATGTTATGACCAATTTCAAGTTAAAGATCATGTCCGTGCCATGCTATCTGGTTGAGCCATTTAGAAAGTCGTCCGTAGGCATAAAATACCTTCTCAACGTATGATCGCACCATATTTTCAATATCTTGCACAATGTTATCAGGTTGCCCTTCTGTAAAAGATAGAATTGGTTGAATTGAGATTATGAAAACAAAAAACTCGTCTCTCTAAAAACACAGCAAAAAAAGTCAACATCAGATATACCTACAGCAACCTTTGTTAGACCAGGGAGATCAATGAGTGTTAGGTTCACAACTGCCATAAGCAAAGGAGAAAATATCATCGATAGAAGAAATTTTTTATCCCAAAAATTATGTATAACATAAAAGCAATGAAAGTGCAAAAATGTACCTGAAATTTGTAGGCGTGTAACGAAAATCAAGACTAAAGTTGTTATGAGATGCATCAAAAATGAATTCCAGAAACAACAAATGCATACATCATATACAGGACAGGTAACAGTTTAAACAAGGATTTTTTTTTTTCACTCTATAACAACTCCCTAAAGAGCATACGTAATAAGAGGACACATAGCAGGGATAATATTCCATAGATAGGACCTGTAACAATGACAAGACAACATGATGGCCAAATTAAGGCCCACTGTAAGTGGATCCTCTCCCATTTGTTAGCTATGAAAAAAAAACTAATTAAGTCAATATCATCCATATTTTTTTTTCCAAAGAAATCTATTTTTTCTTTTTGATGTAATCCCCATTGATACCAAAATTATCCACAAAGTAGTTGGAAAAGATAATTACAACTTTCCTACTTGTGTTATGTCAAATTTCTACAAATTGTATTGCAGAATGAATTTGACATTGTGATTGTTAGGTAGGTTAGAGTTATTATGGCATTTGTAGTGGGTTTAGTCCCAGATTGGTGTTTTAGGTTTATGCTATGATTGGTAAGAGGGAATGAAATTAGAATGGGAGTGAGAATGGAATGATATGCAGAATGATCCTTATTTCTTTGTGTTGCATGTAATGAAAACGTATGGTAAGTGGAATGATATGTTCTGTTTTTACCCATCTGGCTAGTTTGGCATCCTCATTTCGTCCAATCTACCATGTTTAACCTGTTCAAGAAATGATTATTCCACCACAAAATGTCCATTTGAACCATACCCATAACATTGCATCCTAAATATGACTAGGATTATACACGTAATGTGTAATTGTGTATACTTCATACATACAATAAGATTCAAATAATTTTATCCAAGAACTACTATATATGTAAAACATTAAAGAGGTACTTCAGTGAACTCAATTTGAAAGAGGAATAAAAAAATAGAAGACAATTTATATAATCAAGATAAACAAAGGTGAAATGATTTCTAGAACTATGCTTTGTGGTTCAAGCCGCAAAGATTTGAGAACTAATGTTTTCACCAAAAAGCATAACAAGATTACAAAAAGATTCTAGGGCCCTCTTTATACATGTCTAACTCAGCCTAAATGATATCCTTCCAATTAATAGAGTCATTTCTTATTCTAATTTTAAGCAGTTTAACAAAAAGAAAAGCTTAAAAATGACCTCCAGCAGGTTCAGCACAAATTCCAAGTATGCATGTTGTTAATGATGCATTTGGGCAGACAACTGGCAGCAACAGAAGCATGGCAATGTTAGGTACTGAAATCGAAGCCTATTAGTCAATGAGCATGAACTCCAATAAAGAGTTGCCTCATTTTTTAAGATTGTACCATGGAAACTACCTACATCCACATGAGCTGGAGGTGAACCAACAACCTCCATTCAACATCCAAGTTCCTAGCTCCCTATTGGTTGGACCTTTGCTTTCCTATAAGGTGAGCCATTATGCCTTTTGAGGGAAGTGCCTCATCTAGCCATCATTTTGTCTACCAATCAGAGCACTGACAGTGGACCTAGGAACTACTATGCGGCAACATGTTGTCCTCCCAGCTCAACTTTCCAGGCCACGGCACAAGACATTGAACCAACTATTTTTTGATGTGCACCGTTGCTCATAAAAGGATGCATCATTAAGAATAAAGAATGTCTCCACACAATCACTAATAACAGTGAAGAAAATTGCTAAATAATATGACTTTTCATCAAAGCAAAATTGCAGTGCAAACACATTAAATTGTTAATATTGGCAAGTTCATCAGCATAAAATGAACCTGTAAACTTAAAATGAAAAGAAACAGATATAAGTGTTTACCAAAGGGAGAATAAATGCTAAGATGTATTGGAACAGGAGAAATTTGTTTGGTTTTGCCTGTTAGCCTGTCTGTTTCATCTTGAATTTCCTTTCGTACAAGAGCTACATAGAGAATAAAGAATAGAACTGTGTTAATAAACTTTTTAATGTCCATACAGTTCTGAAAAGTGGAGACACATTTACCAGAGTAGTGTAAAACAAATAACACTCAACTTGTACTGAGATTGAACAAATTACAACTACTATTCCTTGGAAAACTATAACAAATAACGATATGACAATGCCTATAGCAGCCACATTTAACAATTATAAATTGGATAGTGTGAGTTATATTTTTATTATACCTAATGGCAGCACCTATGCATATTTGATATTGAAGCAACAGTCATTCCTATATAAACAAATGAATTAGTGCAGCACAAATAAGAAACATTAATTCATTTTTTAAAAATGTTTTCTTCGAAAAAAAGACAATTGATCTCGTATATTTTATTCTTTCTCATCTATATGTGTTTTTTATTTCTCTCTAATTTATCAAAATTCTATATGATATCAAAGACTTAGGTTATGAGAGGACGAACTGTGGCCATTGACAATAAGGCATTGATTGCTCTTCCCCATTCTTCCTAAGTCCATCTGAGAACTCTGTAACTGTTCTTATTTTGTTTCTCCTCAATGTGAAGAACTTGGTCTGAACTATGCAAAATGCTCTTCAGCCCAAGAATAATTAAGAATGGTTGATGGCTAAATTAAAAATCCAAGAGAGGATACACTTGAGTACAAAATGCAGCTTGCATGCAACACTGTAGTTGTTGTATGGATGTTTAATTCCATGGAGAAGAGTCTCTTATCAGATTATTATCTATGCTAAGAAACGCAATAAAAGAGATGAAGAGATTAATTGAATTAATGTTTCTGCTTTATATTACACCAGTTCATCTTTTTATATAGCGATTACAATTGCCTTTACATCAAATGTAGATGTCATAGGTCTAGTAAAAAAACAACTCATACTAGGTCATTTTCAATTCGTCAAATATGGCTGTTATTAGTGCTGCCAAAGGTATAGTAAAATATCAACTTATACTATGTCAATTACAATTTTTACTATGGCCATTTAGTATGGACAAATTCTACTTTGGTAGCAATTTGACTTGTCCAATAACAATTAACTAACAAATACCCTAATACTCCCTAGATTATTTCAGCTGACAAAAAATAGCAAGAAAGAGAGGACGATTTCTGTATGGCATGGGGAAATTCCTGGACAAGAAGAGCTGTTTGTTTCAGAATCTTACTAGATAGGAGCAGTTAATAATATAGATTCCTTTATTAACAAACAAGTGCATGGAAATACGTAAAGAAGAGACTCTGAGCAAGAAACATAAGGTAGTATATTGTGAATTAAAGTTTCACAGCTTCAAATAAACACAAATACATCAACACACATACACACGCTCACATAATATATATGTGTGTGAGGAGCAGGATTTAGAATTTTAAATTTGGAGGGGCTGTATAGTAAATGACGAAAATAATTATGATTACTATTATATATAAAAAAAAAAAGAAGAGACTCTGAGCAAGAAACATAAGTTAGTATATTGTGAATTAAAGCTTCACAGCTTCAAATAAACCCAAATACATCAACACACATACACACGCACACAAATATGTGTGTGTGTCTGTATATATACACTAGCTTCCTTTATTTTATTTGAAGCTAACAAAAATAAATAAATATTTAATCCATTAATTAAAAGAAACAATATATATTGTTTTCCGTGTTGACATAAGTTCTCCTTGTAGATAGACAGAAATTTCAGATAATTACATTTTTTCCTTTTTTATTTATATAATTATTTAATATTAAAATATATTAATTATTATTTTAACTTATATTATTTATTATTATATTACTTATTATGCAGCTAGTTGAGAGAAATATAATATTTTTCTAAGGATGTAGGACGGTAAACAAACCGAACATTGATAAGCAAACTTAGTGTTCGGTTTAGTAAGAATTTGTTTAAAGTTCATTTCATACACACAAGATCAGTTAACTGAACAAACTTGAACAACTCATTAAACTAAATAAACAAGCTTAAATACATATATATATGTGTTCAGCTAGTTAATGTTCGTGAATAAATTAAAAAAAAAATCAAAATAAACAAACAAATTTCTATTATTAAGCTCAATAACTAACCAAATAAGCTTTAAAATGTGAAAATTTCAATCGATCAAACAAGTTTAAATTGAGAATTCGATAACATCTAAACAAATCAAGCTCAAGTTAAGCTTGAACCAAACTCAAACTCATAAAAAAGAAACCAAACCAAGCTTAAGCAACCATTTCAACAGCTCAATTCATTTTAGGCTCAGCTCGGCTTGGCTCGGATAGCTCATCAAACAAAGTTGAACACCACAAAGCTTACTCGGCCTAACTCGTTTACAGCTCTATAAGGATGTGAAAAAATATATATATAATGCTAACATACAGAAATCGGTGAAAA
>JBAMHZ010233355.1:0-26517 GCA_037177395.1 Alpinia galanga | reverse complement strand
CGCGTTCCCTGCCCGGACCCTGGGGTTCCGGGATTCGCCGATGATCGGATCGAGGAGGGTCCGGTTTCAGCCTCCGGCGAGCGGTGCGTGGAGGAACCGGACCGTGCGGGCGGCCTGCAACGGAGCTGGCCGGCCTGAGGCGGTGGTGGATGAAATTAACAAGGCGGCGACTAAAAACGAGGTAATTTTCATTTCTTCTTCTTCTTCCAAGTTCAAAGTTGCAGCTTTTATGGAGATTAGGGATTTTATTTGGTGATTGGGATCTAAATCAGATTTTCGAAGTTTAGAAAAGCAAGATTCTTATAATTTACAATCTGATAAGAGGTTTTCTTAATTTTTGATTTAGGCGAAACGGGCTCGGCTCTATGTCGGGCTGCCGTTGGACGCCGTCTCCGCCGGCAACGTCGTGACCCACGGGAAGGCCATCTTCGCCGGCATGCGCGCCCTCGCTCTCCTTGGCGTCGACGGTGTCGACCTACCCATCTCATGGGGCGTCTTCTCAAACACCGGCGGCGACTGGTCATCCTACCTCGCCGTTGCCGCCATGGCGCGCGATGCCGGCCTCCGCCTGCGCGTATCCCTCCACCTTCACGCCCAAGGCCGTCCTCAACTCCCACTCCCCCAGCTGGTCGAGCGCGCCGTCGCTGCCGATCCCGACGTCCTCTTCACTGACCGCTTGGGCGGCCGCTACCGCGAGTGTCTCTCCTTCGCCGTCGATGAGCTTCCCGTCCTCGACGGGAAGACCCCTTTAGAAGCCCTCGAGGATTTCTTCCAGAGCTTCCGCGTTGCCTTCACCGATTTCATGAGCTCCACTATTACGGTAACAAAAAAGCTGCCTCTTTTATTCGTTTTCATCTACTTATAAGAGCACCCATAAAAATCGAATCTTTGTCCGCAGGACATCACCGTCGGTCTCGGGCCCAACGGCGAGCTCCGCTACCCTTCTTTCCCCTCTTCCGCCGGAAAGTCTTCCACCGGCGTGGGCGAATTCCAATGCTACGATAAATACACGCTCGCCGATCTCAAAAGGCACGCCGAGGAAGCCGGCAGCCCCTTATGGGGCCTCTCCGGTCCCCACGACGTCCCCGCCTACGACCACTCACCGGACTCCGGCACCTTCTTCAAGGATCACGGCGGTTCGTGGGAAACCCCTTACGGTCAATTCTTCCTCTCTTGGTACTCCGGCACCCTCCTCTCTCACGCTGATCGCGTTCTCTCGGTCGCATCCAAGGTGTTCGGCGATTTTCCGCTCTCGGCCAAGGTTCCGCTCGTGCACTGGTGGCACAACACCCGGTCGCGGCCGTCGCAGCTGACCGCCGGATACTTCAACGCCGAAGGCAGAGACGGGTACGAGGCGGTGGCGGAGATCTTCGCGAAGCATTCCTGCGCCATGATCGTCCCCGGCGTCGACCTCTCTGACGCAGAGCAACCTCAGGGTGCGCGGTCGAGCCCGGAGTCACTTCTAACCCAGATCATCCGAGCATGCAAGAAGCAAGGAGTGCGAATCTCCGGCGAGAATTCTTCCATCGTCGGACTCGGCTCCGTCGGCTTCAGTAAGATAAAGGAGAAGGTTATGGGCGAGAATTCAGGGTTGGATTCATTCACATATAATAGGATGGGCGCTGAGTTCTTCTCGCCGGAGCATTGGCCTCTGTTTACGCAGTTCGTCCGGAGCATGGCGCAGCCGGAGATGGACCCCGACGACGTCCCTACCGGCGAGGAAACATTGTCTCTTCCGACGAAGTTGGCATCGGAGAATGACCGGCTGATGCAGGCCGCGTAGTAAGTGTTTCACCTTGTCAGGTTGTACGGCATCCATATGGTCTAATGCCGATATGTTTGTTATATCATAGATATCGAGAACAAAATTTGTATCAGTAGAACTAAATTTGCATGAATCTTGCTCGACGCTTTAAAGTTTTATTTATGAGATTTATGGATAATTTCTTCCCGTGATTTATAGATCAGGGTTACTGAACTTTGTAATTTTGTGGAATTTCTGACCTTTTTTTTTGTTGTTGGAAGCGGAGCTTCTGTTGATTCTTGAATTGAATTTTCTGTTTGAATCAGGTTGAAAGATGGTCGACTCAGCTAGCTCTTAAGTGTTCAAACTCGGCTGCTGGTTGACCTAAACTTTTCCGTTCAGGTTAGGAGTCATGCATGCTTTGTGTCCTTAAAACTTACTTTTTAAGGTAATTGAGTCTAAAATAAATTAAACTACCGAGATGATTGCTCAATTTTTTTCTTCTTATAATCTTGAGCTTAGTTCATTTACAACTTATTGAATTCTCAATTTAAAATGTTTATATTTATTTAGTTGGTTAACTAGCTTCATACTACAAGATTATTTATTCGTTTTGAAAATTTCTGTCTTTTTATAAAATTTAATAATAAATTTATCGATGAATATGTTTTATAAATTTTATACAGAAATATTATTTACAAATGATTCATAAGCTTTATTACAAATATTAACGAGTTAAATACATATGATCTAATTTTTGTCCATAGATATCACTACGAATTTAAACTCTTTTGTTTAGTTTCGTAACTAATTTAAATTTATTTATTTAATTTATCAGGTGCATATTGAATGAAAATAAATAAATTTTTATTAATTTAAATAACATATTTGTTCATGAATATTTGATTCATTTAAAATTTTTTTACTTCACTTATTTCAAAATCTAAATCCCTTCTCTGGTGATATATTTTTGTCTCGTGGTGTATTTTGTATAAATATTTATCAACAACAACAAGCAATAATAAGTATAATAAGAATTTATCAAATAGACGAATTAAATACTTTAAAAAGTCAACTTCTTAAATATTCGCTTTATTTATAATTACTATAATATAATATTTGATTTAAGTTCTTATGAATCGATTGAATAAAAGAAATTAGATAGTAAAAAAAATATAGAATCGCTATATTAGTGGTCTCCATTGTTGCCCCTATGTATAGAGGGGAATAAATCAAGAATCCAGGACGGACAACGTAGAAATGCGAATCATCAGTAACCTGACGGTGAAATCTAGGAATCGACCCTTTGTCCTTTCGAATTTTAACACGGCTGCACTGACCGTCCAAATAAATCCGGAGGCTTAAAAAAAAAATAGATAGTAAAAATAGATTAGGAAGTTGTTTTAATGATTAAATAAAAAAGATGCTTTCTTTTTATTTGTGTCCATATTAAAAATATATTTTTATTAAAAATATCTTTATCTAAAATTAAAATATATTTTTTCTTTTAAATGTAGGAGGAGATTTTCATGGCAATAAAATTTTCAAATGTATTTTTAGAAAATATAGGAAGCATTTTGAAAATTACCAGGTGTCAGTTGCTCACGCGGTTTTGACGAATTATAACTAAAGGACGATCGCCATGGCAACCACCGACGACCTTCTCTGCTTCCTTCTCCTTTGGTTGAAAGGAGGGAGGAGGGCATCCAGTTGAAGCCCGAAGGATTACGAGAGAGAGAGAGAGAGAGGGAGGTGGGGGAGGGAGAAAGGTAGAGGGCGAGAGAAGCGAAGCAGGAAACGACTTGTCGATCTATGGGTGGGTGCTTCTCGGATGTGAAGGGAGGTCAGCAGGCGGTCGGCACTGGGGGTTCCTCCGCCTCGGCAGCGCATGAGACGGCGCAGCACGAGGCTAATGATGCGGTTGGATACCTTGTTCACTCCCGCGGTCTCCGCGGCCTTTACACTACTCTTGAGGTGATGACCCGCTAACCCTAATAGAAATTTGTTGCAGCAGATGCAATGAAGAAAAGGAACTTTGTTGCAGCAGATGCAATGAAATATAACGGGCAGTTGGAAAGAAATAGGTCTTTAGAGGACTAGTTGTTTTTTCTTTTTTGGCCTTTTTTCCTGATTTGAAAAAAAAAAAACTTAAAACTTTTCCAAGAGATCAAAACACAATATCATTTGCTATTGTAAATCCAGCAACCTGCGTTTCTTCAAGATTCTGGGGAAATTAAGGACTTGACCCTGAAAAGTATCATTTGACATGCCTCAGTAAGCTTGCTCTTTGTGATGACTTGTATTTCCCATTGATGATGTCACTGCCATAATAACTCAATTTCACGTCTTTTCCGATTCAATTGTTGCATATGCATTCAAAGCAGAGGAACAGTCAGCTAATGACATTGCCTTAGTCCTCGCTCTCTTTGGCTTGTTGGATGGGATTTTCCTTTGATTATCTTATTTGTTTTATTTCTTTCAGTTACATATAAGGGTGAAACTTTGGAGCTGAGGGAATAGCTTTTAATCTGTATTGCATTTAATGTCAAATTTCAATTGCATGCCATGAGAGAGGGAACGTTATTTAGATTCCATTTAATCTTTGCATTTTTCTTTCTCCTTTGCAAATGAACTAAGAAAAAAAAAGGCAGTGTGTTTTCTCTGGTAGTACATCTGTATTTATTATGAACTGGACCTGAGAGGGCATACAAAAATGACTTTTATTGTACATTATGCAACATTTGTATTATTTACAGTAGAAGATGCCATTCGACTTTCATCTACTTTTGATTATCCCCATAATTTTTAGGATCATATCTTTGTTTTTTATGGTTATCAAAATAATGCCATGTTTGTTGATTATCTCAAGGTTTTTCTTAATGCAATTATTTAAATATCTAGATTTGAAGTGACAACTGGGTATGAGTTCTGAATTATCTACCTACACTAGAATTTCTTCAAACATAATAAATGTGCACATCATGCCAAATCTCCATTTTATATTTATATAGGTTTTGCATTGTTTAGAACATTACCAATGACAAAAAAAATATGCACTCCGAGAGTGAAAACTGTTGTACTTTCTGTCCTTTATTAATTATTAATTCTGATATTGGATAAGGTTTTTTTGATTGCATTTGTTGTTCATTTTAGTTTGTGACCATTTCTTTTTTACCTCACCAGTCCCTGCATAGTAGATTAATAATTAGGGAGAGATAATTGGAGCTTCTGGGGAATACACTACGATAGTCATTTGGTTAATATGATATTTAGCTAATAAAAAGGACATACTCCTATTTTTATTAGTTTTTCATTTTCCAACAATTCATGGCTATTTGTTTTATTCAATTCTGTGATAATTGCAACCAGTTGTCTGTGTTTTTATTCTTCCATTTTCTGGAAATTGGCAATATTTAGCTGAGAATTATTTTTATGCTTTTATTCTTCCATTTGGTGCTTTTAACAGATTCTGGTTTGCAGCTATCATTATCTGCCTCAAAGTTACGTGACCTTGACGTTCTGTCAAGGGTATGTTCTGAAATTTTAAATTCATGTGCATCACCTTCGAAGTCCTAACATAATTTCCAAATAATCATTGACTCTGTATTTACTTTCTGTCAATTTAAATCCACAATTATTTTTCTTGTGTGATTCGATTAATTTTTTTTCATAAAATTCGCATTGCTGCATAAAAGGAAAATGCACAAGCTGAGAATGATTGAAATAGAATTCCCAGAGTGATTTTTAAGGGAAGATAGAGTAAGAAATTGCTTAATTTTTTAAAATTATGTAATAGGAATGTACAGTCATGTTTAAAAAAATCCCATTTTTTCTTTTAACACTGGAACCCACACTTCTGGATTTTAGGCCTTTATAAACAAAGAACACTTTTGAGCTTGAGTTACAATTAGAGTTTGGAGTCAATTGAGGTGTATGACTATTTATTTTCTAGGGTGAGTAGTTCTTGTTTGGGGAATTGACTTCGATTTCTTATTCTTACTAGAGAACTTGCACAGAAACGCAATATAGCTGTCAATATAACTAGTAATCACATTTCATCTAAATTAATTCACAATCATATATCATCTTAATTCAATTCACACTCATTTTATCTAAATTATGTAAATTTAAATTTAAAAATTATAATATTTTTTTCTTATTTATGTTTTTATAACTGGTGCATTTTCAACTTGTATTACAGAGTGATCCACTTGCCGTACTCCATTTGAAAAGAAGAGATGGTATTCTTGAAGAACTCGGGCGTACAGAAGTGATAATGAATAATCTGAGTCCTACTTGGATCACCAAATTTATCATCAATTATCAGTTTGAAATTGTTCAACACTTGGTGTAAGCTTCATAATCTACTTCCAAACTAATTTTCAAATTCTCCAAGTTTGTTTGCTTCTCAACTGCTTTACATGGCAGTATACGAGTTTATGACGTGGACACCGAGTATCATAATACGCCTGTTAAGGTAATTACTTTTTGCTGAACTTAGATTCTACTAAGGAGACATATTTTTTAGGTTATCCATTTACAGCTGTTTGTCTTTTGTTACTTTGTTAATGTTTCCTGTTGGCCTTTGACTTTCTTTTACATCTGTTTAATCTATAGGTTGGTCTACTTTATTGTCATGCTTGACCATCTTTTTTTTTCCCCATCATTTTCTATCCTTATTATGCTATTTTGTGCAAGCTGGATGTGGGTAGTCAATATGAAGGATAAAATAAAAAATTTTAATGTTAGAAAGCAATTAGGTGTAACATCAATGGATGATAAAATGTAATAAAATTGGTTGAGATTAGGTGGACATGTTTGAGGACAGCTAATAAATTCTATAGTTAAAAAATTGGAATCTACTAGTGTGGAAGGTGTAAACGGTGACCAAAGAGAAATTAGTCATTAACAACAACAACTAAGCCTTATGCCACTAGGTGGAAATTAATCAATAAAATAAAAACAATTTAAAGGTGCCAACTAGCTTAGTTGGTAAGAGCTTTGGAAGTTGCTGCCAATGTTGAAACTTGCCTTTACCCAAATTAGAGGCTCTCATAGGTATATTTTCAAAAAATAAAAATTAAAAATGATTTAATTAATTTGAATATTACAAGTGATATTACCTTGCAAAGAGCCCAATGGAAAAATCAGATTACTCCAAATAGTTTTGGGCAAACTCATTGATTATGATATATTTTGTACACAAATATCATGATTACCTTGATAGAAGATAGAGTATCTTTATGATCCCATGACAATTTCTATTAGAAGAGTTTTCCAATAAATAATAAAATGAATGAGAATAAGTTAAGGTGGTGTTGATATGTTCAAAGATGCCTGATAGAATATTTCCTTAAACAAGTTGAATTGGTTAGAGTTAAAGGTGTAGGGATAGAAGGAGACCAACTGTTCAAACTGATTTGAAAAAGATCTTAATGTAACTAGTAATAGTCTTCAGTTCAATTGAGAGATAAAATCCATATACCCAACCCCAAATAGTCAAGACTAACATGAGTTGCTCATGTTTATTTGATAAAATAGTATTTTTAAGTTTGTCTTTTACTTATAATTCTTGATTATATATCTCCATTCAGTCGAAGACACTATATGCTCTTCTAATTCTACTGAAAATGAATTTTTGTTCACTATTTAATTAGTTTCAACCTTTTGCAGACTATCAATTTGAATGAGCAAGACTATCTCGGAGAAGCTTCTTGTGTTTTGTCAGAGGTTGAAAATTCTTTCCCATTAAAATCTAGTTTTGGTGTGACATTTTTAGTTGGTTCCAGATGACTGATATTCTTCTTTGCATAGTGAATTCTTTTCACATTATCGATATAATAGACTCGAGTATGTGTGTTTGTTGTGTGCACATGCATGTGCATTTTCATTTATGCTTGTTTACAGCTACATAGTAAGGTATATTCATAACCTGTTTTGTCATGAAGCATGTAGCAAAATATTCTGCCATTCCACATTTTAATCCATAATCCACATATATTCTGTACATAGCTTATTTTCTGTATATTTGGCAGATAGTGACCAAGCCAAGCAGAAGTTTGACTCTAACTCTTCAACGAAAAAGGGGGTCTTCTATTGTGCATTCAGGAACCATAACTGTGCATGCCGAGGAGCCAGTTTCTTCCCGGAATGCTTTTGAGATAGTATTCCGCTGTTCAAAGTTGGAAAATAAAGATGTGTTCTCTAAAAGTGTATACATTTTGAGGCTTTGATCTCTAGACTTGATTAAGTTAATTTTTAATTCTCACTTTAGCTAACTCTTTCCATTCTTCATATTACAGGATCCATTCTTGCAAATATCAAAAGTCGTAGAGAGTGGTATCACTGTTCCAGTATGCAAAACAGAAGTTGTCAACAATGACCTGAACCCAATCTGGAAACCTGTGACTCTGCGCATGCAGCAACTTGGCAGCAAGGCATGCTTCCGTACTCAGTTCATAAAATCTGAAAAATGAATTGGCTTTTGTCTTCTTATATTATAAAACCTGACCCAATTGTGATGCATTTTCTCTGTAGGAGAATCCATTGATCATTGAGTGTTTTGATTTCAATGCCAGTGGCAAGCATGAACGGCTAGGGTAATAAAAAATCTGTCTACTTATTATATGTGCCTTGTTGGTTTTCTTATTTATTTTCATAATCACTCTTCTAACAGCACGCTTCAGACTAGTGTGGCAGATCTTGAGAAGCTTGCATGGGAAAGAGGTGGTGCAAATTTTTATGCCCAATCTCATCACGGTGCCAAAAAGGTGCTTTGTTCTGCTTTCAATAATTTTACTAGGTTGTATGATTTTTCACTATCATATTATTATTATTTATTTGCTTTTGTTTCAGATGCTGAAGGGGCAGTTGTTTGTGGATAATTTCATTGAAAAATCTCAATACAGTTTCTTGGATTATATATCCAGTGGATTTGAGCTTAATTTTATGGTTGCAATTGATTTTACAGGTGTGCAAAACTTGTAAATAAATTTTCGTGAAACTAGATTGATAAACAAACATTATGGCATGTTTGTGCCTTTGCAACTTCAATGACTATTTAAGTTGCAGAGTTTTCTGCTCGTAAGAGTTCAAAATTGCTTTCAGGAGTTACGGAAACATACTTGCTTCTGACTGTTTTATTTATATTTGTTTGTTTAGCTTCAAATGGAGATCCAAGACTTCCTGCTTCCTTGCATTTTATCGATCCTTCTGGACGCTTAAATTCCTACCAGCAGGTAAAATATCTATTTCTTTCCTCGTGAATGCTATGGCATTGCCTTGTTCAAAAGCCATCTTTTCTACATTCCCCTAACCTGATTTTGCTTCAGGCTATAATAGGTGTTGGCGAGGTCCTCCAGTTCTATGATTCTGATAAGCACTTTCCTGCATGGGGTTTTGGTGGGAGGATATCACATGGATCAGTTTCTCATTGTTTCAACCTTAATCCTGGGGAGAGCGAGGTCAGAGTGCGATAAATTCTCTCAAATATATATTTTTCATTATTCAACTTAATTTCCTGAAAACATCAGTCTTAACTATATGCCACAGTATCAATACATAGGTCTAACTATTAGTTTATTCCTACTCTGATAAGCTGAGTTACATTGGGTTTTGGCTGAAAATTATTGAATATTTCTTTTTGAGAAATTGGTTAGATATTATGGTTCACTTGCACATTGTTTTTTATTGCTTCAGGTTCCAGGAGTTGAAGGCATTATGGCGGCCTATGCAATGGCTCTACATAATGTGGCCCTTTCTGGGCCGACTTTGTTTGGACCAGTGATCTGTAAAGCTGCAGAAATTGCCGCCCAATCCCTATCCATCGGTCGAAACAAGTACTATGTATTGCTTATAATTACGGTAATTATACCCTCTGTACTACCATATCATTTTGTAAGTCCACAGCTTTTCTTTCATTTTATCAATGATATTTCCTTTACAGGACGGAGTTATTACAGATTTGCGGGAAACCATCGATGCTATTGTGAGGGCTTCTGATTTACCCATGTCGATTCTCATTGTTGGAGTAGGAGGTGCTGATTTCAAAGAAATGGAGGTTTGGATGTTGTCATTACATTCATACTTTATATTTATATTCCTCTATAGTTGATTAGTTCATCATCTACACCATTATCGCAATCTCTTCTATGGAATTCTATGATCTATCCGCAACACTAACACAATGCCTTGCACAATGTTGCAAGTAGTTCCTGGATGCTGATAATGGAAAAAGATTAGAGAGCTCCACAGGACGAATAGCTACTCGGGACATCGTCCAATTTGTTCCCATGCGAGATTTGCAAGGTAAGTTGCTCTTGTTTGTCGACAGCTATGCAAGTTCAACCATGTTTATGGCATTTAACTCAATAGTTACAACCTTAGGCCACAATAAACTTTTGTGCTCCTGGACAGGGAATCAAGTTTCGATGGCTCAGTCACTGCTCGAAGAGCTGCCAGCACAATTTCTATCCTACATGTGGAGCAGGGACATCAAACCGTTTAGTTTACCCTCCTAACAAACCTTCTCTGCACCCATGCTCGAACACTGTCTCCTTCCTTACCTTTTTTCATATGTATGTCTTGTACTGTTCTTTACAGAGTTTGCAGTTTGGTTTTCTATCTGCACTTATAATTCAGCTGCTTCTTTTGTTTCTTTTGATTTATGTCTTGTACATGTGTGTTTATGGTCCATGGTTGGATTGTGATATGTGTGATTCCTTCCAAGCAACAATGGATATTTATTGTATCAAAAACAAAAACAAAAACAAAATGTTGTGTGTAATTTGTCAATGGCATCCAAGTTTTGATTTGGTTTAGTTTGTACTTGGATTTAATTAACCTTAAGGTGCAATATTTGTAAACTCCTATTTATACCCCTAAGAAAATATTTTTAGGGGCAGTAAAATTTATTAAAGAAGTATTTGGTTTGGTTTGTCAATTTCTGTAAAAAAAATTTTTTATAGAAAATATCTAAACTCATTAGAGAACTTATTAATTATTTTTTTTTATTTCACTTGGAATAAAAAAAGCAAACTTTTTTTTTTTAACAATGGCATATCTAGTAATTCAAAGACATCCTTACTTAATATAATACAAAAATAAAATGGCCAAAATGAGATTAATTATTTTACTCACATATTTATTATTTAAAGGAAATACTTAGTATTAAATGGATGTTTAATTAAATATGAGTTAGAAGTATAAATTTTGATTTTATTTATAATAATCAATCTTTTCCTTTTCGTTTGCCTGAAATAAAAAAAAAAAGTGACTTCTAAAATATTATCCTCTTAGTTATTCCTTATTTGGAAATATTAATTTTTAAAAATTAAGCAAAATTACGAAGAGTGTTTTTAAAAGGTAGTGTATATATATATATATATATTAGAGATATTTGAAAAATGATCCCTTTTAATAATAATTAGAATAGACAAAAAAAATAGTAAGTTTCTTCATTATTCAATAAAAATAATATTTACAATTATTAAACAACTACCACCACCACCACCAGGAAGGCGAGAACAAGGAGCCGGCGAAGAAGAACAGAGAGAGAGAGAGAGAGAGAGCGAGGAGAAAGGATCCCAAATCTCAGGGAGGAGAAGAGAAGAGATTTCCGGCAGCATAAATGGAGGAAGCAGAGGCGAGAGGCGGTGGGAGGGAGCGCGAGGAGGAGAGCGTGAAGCTGTTCGTAGGGCAGGTGCCTAGGCACATGACGGAGGAGGAGCTAATGGCTCTGTTCAGGGAGGTCTCCCTCGTTGAGGAGGTCAGCGTCATCAAGGACAAGGTCACCAAGGCCTCTCGAGGTTCGCCCCTGCCCTGAGATCTCGCCACTCTTCTCCTCTCCTCTTCTTCCTGTCCATTCGCCTTCGGATTTCTGCGGAAACCTAAATGGCGCCGTGTTCAAATCGCACGACTTTGTGGTCTTATTGCTGTTTCTTTGAGATGATCCGGTTTCGTTATGGTGAAGGTTGCTGCTTCCTGATCTGCCCGTCGCGGGAGGAGGCCGACAAAGCGGTTGCCGCGTGCCATAACAAGCGGACGCTTCCTGGGGTACGGCATTCCTCGACCGATCTCCTTCCTTTTGCTTCTGTAGCTAGTACGTGCTACACAGTATTGTGGATCTGCATGTTTTCGGTTTTGTCTTTCGTTTGCTGCTGTCTCAGAACTGTTATATTGCCATTTCTTAATGTTCATTCTCGATTTTACTTTCTTCCCTTGAGATCTCGTTCCTGGACTACCGGCCATGTCTGGATCAATTGCATTTTCTTGCGACTAATGATTCATATGCATTCACTCTTAAACTCATTCTCTTTTGGGTTCAAGGTTGGATTTGTTCAACTGTAGTTCTCTGCTGGAAGGGGAGATCTTGTGAATGCTTAGACCTGTGTCACTGAAATTGTACCATTCTTATCAAATACACTTCCATTTAAATTAACACTTCAATAGCTGAATTGTGCCAAATGTGTCATTTATAATGGTGACACCTTTGCCTGTATACTATAAGCTCTGTTTTTTTTTTGTTATTAATTTATCGGAAATACTAAGCAGAAAATTGTTATAACCGGGAGGAAAGGGAAACAGAAGAGCAGAACTAGATCCAATTGCTAAAGGGCAATGCTTATCATAGGTCAGATTTTGTAGTCCTGATTGCTAAACACGAGACTTCCACAAAGTTGATCTTTGGTCTTGTTGACGTTTGAAACTTAGTTACAAGGGAAACCATCTCTTCTCGATTTGCATTTCCATGGGAACCATACATGAACACTTGTTTTTTTCCCCCCCTTTTTTCCTCCTAAAAACATGGAAGAAAATAGAAACTTGTTGCTTGTCGAATCCTTCTCACAGCAGGATAATCTTGAAGTACATAGCTAACTGGTAAGAGAATTACATAGGATGATAAACAATAACATGGCTATACTTAAGCTGTCTTTCTTAAGAGTTTTATTAGTTTTACTCCTCTTCGTGCTTGTACCAAGTTTTCAGCTATTTTTTTTTACTTTTATGTTCTTCTTCATTCTATTTGTTGTTTCTTCCTTTTTCTTTTTCAATCATTGTTTGCAGTGTCTACTACACACTTCATTCCTACTTCTCCAGCTGTAAAAATCTTGTATTGCAGTTCTCCATAACGATTCTTTATCTTCATAATATTTAGGATAATTTTGGCTAAAGTGTTCTCTTAGTTTTACTGAGCTGTTAGCTTTGCACCACAGGCTGCTTCTCCAATGCAAGTAAAGTATGCTGATGGTGAGCTTGAAAGACTAGGTAATACTTCTGCTAAGATATACATATTCCGGTGATGGAAATATCAAAGCCCCTTTCCATATATTTTTTTTCCTTATTTTTCTTGCTTTTGGCTTTTATTTTCGATTCTAGTTTGAACATTCCATTTGAATACTAAATATTTTCTTCTTCTTTTTCACTGGATGGTTTTGAGATTTTTTTTCTTTCCTTTCTATTTCTCCACCAGAACACAAGCTTTTCATAGGAATGCTTCCGAAGAATGCGTCTGATGCAGATGTTGCAGCATTGTTCTCAAAATACGGTACTGTCAGGGACTTGAAGCTCTTGAGAGGTTCCCAACATACAAATAAAGGTACTGTTTGTTCTTAAACGCTGAAAAACATTGCTTTTATTGTTTCCTTTCTTTCGTTCACCTTACGATAAAATTTATTTTGAATTTCTAACTCAATGTTATCACACATATCATGGTTCTTTTAATGTTCTAGGCTGCGCTTTCCTGAAATATGAAACCAAAGAACAAGCCTTGGCAGCCCTTGAAGCCTTGAATGGAAAACATAGGATGGAGGTCTGCATTTTCTAAAGTTTATATGCTTCCTGTATATCTCTTAACTTGCAAACAATCTATTGAATTGTACTTGCATTTAAAGCTCTATCTCCGGCAAGGAATATGTATCGGCAATTGAGTGCACAGTTACTAAGATTAGTGTGGATGCATCACTATTTAAGCTTACACATGGTAGTTGAATCTTATCCCAACAAGAAGATTCCTCTGTTCATTCCCATCAATTTTCATCTTGTGGGCTTTTCTTTCTACATCCTACCATGTTCTCCTAACGTGCAATTCGCTGCTGCATTTATCTGCTTGTTTATGAGTACATAATCTTAGCCATGTAACAACAATGAAGCACTGGGATTAACCATCTTCCACTTTTGCTAGCATCTATAGGGTAGCGATATACTGAAAGATGCTATCACAACAAAGGAGATTCGCATTATGTGCACCTTCACAATCATGCAAGTCACTTTCTCTGTGACTACTAGCCAAGGAGGCTCTACTAAGTCACGTTCTTCGTTACTACTAGTTGAGGAGGCTCTATTATTATGAATGGAGCATGTTGATAGACTAATGCATCATCATTAGATAACAATACATAGAAGAATGTTACTCTACGCAACTCATCTGTGAACACCCGTGAGCATTTCCATTATCCACCATTCGATCACTTGTACACTATAATTTAATTTTTGAATCTAAAGAATCGGATAATAGATAACGAAGATGTTCACGGATGAGTTATGAAGGATAGTATTAACAATACATATATTGAATGGGTAATGGACAGATATCACGTACTCAGCTCTTGCTTATCTTTTCTTCTTATTCAACCCGGAGAGTGTCAATAATATGTGTAGTTGTGAATGCATTAGCATGTCTGGTAGCTTCCACAAATTACAATAAGCTGACCTAGTGAATGTTTCAGCTAAAATTTTTAAGCAATGAACAGAAAATGAACTTAATGAACTGGAGTTGAAAATTTAATTTCCATAAATAGTCAATGTAAAAGAAAGAGGGCATTCTTCATTTCAAAACGAGTAATCATTTGTTTGTTTCAGCTTCATGCTCAGGACTTGCTTCCAGTTCTGTTTGGGGTACGAAGTTATTCTTTTTTTTTTCTTTCTGAATGGCTTGCTATGATTCTCAATATCTTGCAGGGATCCAGTGTGCCTTTGGTTGTCAAGTGGGCAGACACAGAGAAGGAAAGGCAAGCTCGAAGAGCACAAAAAGCTCAATCACAGGCCTCCAGTATTTCTTATGCCAATTCGATGCAGCATCAATCATTATTTGGAGCTTTACCAATGGGCTACATTCCTGCATACAATGGATATGGGTATCAGGTGTAGCTTTCGTTTGAGTAAAACATGGAAATTTTAAGCTTTGCTTTTCTTGATCTTTCTAAAGTATTTTTTACTGGTATTATTTTCTGAATGCAGATTAATCCTTGAATTTAAGTGTTTGTTCTTTCCAAGTAAATCTACCTATCATAACAAGTGGTTGAATTTGATTGAAAAGCTTGACTGTTCTAAAATTTCTAGGTACATGTATGACTATTTTGGCTTGTATTGTACAACGATCAGCTGGTGGCAGTGAAAGAGGGTTGTGAAAATTAGGGTTCCCCCATTGGTACCAAGTTGAATGGGATAAAGTAATTATGTTGTCTTTAGTCTCTAAGACATAATGCACAACCAGAATAGCTTAAAAACTAATCTAACATATCAATAGCTAGACAATGATCTTTCATTTTGTTCAGTGATTTAAATGTTGTACCATGTTACTAAAAACTTTGTACATCGGATTACCCTTTTTAGTGGCTTATAGAACCTTCTTTATGAACATGAATAATCAACATTACAGTTCCATAGTTGAATAATCTACAAATTATAGAAGAGAACATTCTATCTATGCAGTTTTTTCCTTTAGTCACATCAGAGGATTCTCGCCATTTTACCTCTTTAGGTACTTCCAAAAGGCATTAACAAGGTATTGTGTAGATATGGTGGCCACCGAGAAACTTGGCATCCATAAGTCCATGCAAGTCGAAGTCAAATGCACTTTCTCTCTGTTCTGTTCCTGAATTTTTTTCCTGAATTAGGTTTTGTGCATGAAATATCTAAATAAATAACGAATAGCATCTGCCTATTATAATAGTCTCTACTGCTACTATGCGATAAAAAAAGAACAGGATAGTAGTTTTTTTCAATATGAGCAGGCTAATCACCATTCAATACTCAGATATATACGTTTATTTTAGAAACACTAGAACAATAGCATAAGAGTTGCTCCTTGATTTTAGAAAACTTATTGTGAGGTCCATACTGGATACTTTCATTTGGCTCAGCACTAACAATTCTGCACTAAAGCCATTGATGGTCACACATGAAACATACAGCTGGAATAGCTGTAAATTTGTAGTAGGCTTATTGTGTCGTTTCGATACTTCAAGTTAAATTTCTGTTCAACATTCCTTGATGCTACTGTTCCTGAAACTCATTATCAGATCGATCTCCATCATTGATATGTATGTCTAGATTAAGAGAAAGCAAAATACAACTTGTAGACATCCTTACTGTTATTATTTATGGTTTTCCAAATTCATAGATAATTTTCATCCTCTTGTTACTGATAGGAGGATTTTTCTTTTTCTTTTTTGCTTGTCATTTGTATTCAGCCAACGGGAAATTATGGACTAATGCAGTACCCATTGGCTTCAATGCATAGTCAAGCTGCATTTCATAATATGATTCCACCGATTAATCAAGCAAATACACTACACGCGATCAGTTCTGATGTTTCTACGGTCACGACACCTAGAAGTTTTAACACAGCACAATCTGGTGGCTTTATAGGCTCACCGTATCCTGCCCCATCGTCAGGTTTTCAGTATCCTTTATCGTATCAAATTAGTACTAGACATTTGGGCAATTCACACAGCTCTGACCCACCTGTTAATATGAGGATTAATCAAGCAACATCTTCAAGTCCTAGCACCATTTCTGGGAGACAAATAGAAGGTTTGTGGAGTTCTCTTGTGCTCATCTCAAATCTATTTAATTGTGCTTATCTCAGTGTTAATCTTTGTCGTATACTATAGGGCCTGCCGGAGCTAATTTGTTTATATACCATATCCCACAAGAATACGGAGATCAGGAACTCGCAAATGCCTTTCAGCAATTTGGAAGGGTTTTGAGTGCCAAAGTATTTGTAGACAAAGCAACTGGTGTTAGCAAATGCTTCGGTAAAACAACCTCTATCCGTTATTCACTCTGCAGATCTTCTACAAATTCCGTTTTACATCCTATAAGTTATGTCTTTGGTTGCAGGTTTTGTAAGTTATGACTTACCCGAAGCTGCCCAGATTGCCATCGATGTGATGAATGGCTCCCAATTAGGTGGTAAGAAGTTGAAAGTGCAACTTAAGAAGGAAAATAAAAACAAATCAAGTAAACCTTATTGATGGTCTCATACTTTCCGTCGGAGGTTGTATTCCCAACAATCTCTGGTCCGTGTTATATCGCGGAGCGATGGCCCTTGTTGTCTATATAACACGATACAAGTTGAATGCATGCTAATCAATTCTTCCCATTCCTCATTCAATCATGTCTAAAAGATGAGTACTGGTATCTTTAGAAATGGTACATGTTGTGTAATTTACACCATTCTTTTTTGTATTTATGTACCACTGAATCTCATTTGATGACCAACAATTTAATTCATTTTATCTTTCTTTTAGCTAGAATCACTTTCAGCAATCTATTTTTTTAATGATTTTGTAGCATTTGGACAAGTGAAGTGTTCATAGTGTTTATTACAGTTCATGCACTTGTTTTCCTAAAAATCTTCTGTGTTCGTGCATTTGGAAAAGTATTTACTAACTCAATGACAATGAAAATTATAATTGATATTTTTGAATATTTCATAGATATGAATAAGCCCTTACTTCTAATGCTCATGACGAAGGCAACACACAAACAGGGTCAGACAAAACTTAAGCCCCCTTCATCCCATATCTAAACTGTCAGCTAGAACGAAATTTTATATAAATTCTGGGAAGCAAAGTGACAATCTAAACTATTTTCTTTTGTACATCGCTCAATTTTTCTATAGCTGCAGTTGACGCATGTTATCGATATGTTCAAGTTATTTCGAGTAGTTGTAAGTATGAGAGGGAACAGCGTCAAAGGGCAAAGGAACTGACCTTTATTTCCTACAGCTATCCCCCACACCAGAGGCCCCACCGCGATAGCAGTGATTCCTATGCCAATCATGGAAGAACCAAAGATTAATTTCCAGTTTTGAGGAGAGAATTCAAACATGGATAATTTGTCAAGTCCAGTTCAATCCTTACCTTTGTTGACTTGGTTTTCCACCACCTTCTTCAGGGTCTGAGCCTGTTTCCAATCCGGCGCAAGCTATACATGAATCAAAAATTAAGTTAAAAGTCTTGGCATTGATGCACCCACATTGAACACAGTTTCACACATTGCATTTGATTTCACGAGTAAACTATATACGTCGTCGGCGCATGAGGAATCCAAATATAGAGAGCTTCATGCTTGATAGGATGTATAGCATTGTAAAGTATAGCTTGGGGGGATGATGGTGAACTATCTCACAATTGAAGATCCTAACAGAAATTTAAACGTGCAAGATGGGAAAAAGCTAAATCCTACATCCATGACATTTCACAGGGAAGTAGACAGAAAGGTCACAACCATATCAATCTATCTAGAACATGTCATTCAGAAGAAATCTGCATTGAAGAGAAGATGTGCATGTTCATGTATATCCGGGATTCACATATCTCAGTAGCAAATGTTCAGTCATGTTATGCAGGTAATCTAAATTGATGTGGTGGCAGCAATAAGTGACACCCACTTGAATCTATAATATTTTGGCAGAATAAAAACCAAATTAAAATTTCACTAAGAGCATGAAAAGCATGGCTATTGCGCCTAGTGACGCACTTTTGAATCAGTAACCAACAGCAAAGGCTCAGACAATGCAATTAATCAAAGTAGATTTGTGTGTTCTCTCAATTGCGTTATAGCCTTACATATTGTAACAGTGTCATCACTAGAAATGCTTCAATCCAACTTGGCTTTTGCTCTGAAATTGCCTAACACTCCTGCAATCGAGATCCCTTCAATATTTCAAGCATGAACTTTCCTCCAAAATCATCCATTAAAAATTCTCTCGGAATACCAACTTCCACAAATCTGATATTCTTAACTGTGCAGATTGTATTGGCATGTAGCCTGTCAATTATGATGAAAGTGTCAAAAAAGATTATCCTCGATTTGTGCACCATAAGATTCAGTTGTTATGTTGGTGCCTACGACAGTTTTGGAAGTGATATTTGATGGCAGATGGAATTTATAGGAAATAAATTCCCAGAAAAAAATCACAGAAGAGAGAAAGGTAGGGAGGGATTTGTCTTTGTATTCATTGAGTTTGATTATCTATATCTTGTAAATAAGAAGTGGTATATTTGAACTATAATGTTCTCATTTAAAATAACGAAACAAATAAAATAAAGCAGTTAAATCTCCTATCTAGCGGATTAAATAGTTTACATACTTATAATGCTTTTTAACTAACTAGACTAGTGCTTCATTATGTGCACGGTGAAAACAGGCAAAAGCAGATATAACTATAATTTTTCATTGGAGAAATTGGTAAAGTATTTGATTCTTAGTGATATCCAACTAAACAACTGACTAGCTTCTAGGTACGAAATATAATTATCCAGATTAAATTTTATCACATATAAGCAATGACAGACTAACACAATATGAACACACCTCTAAACATTGCTCTAGGAGTTGGCGGCTTCTTGAGTAATCGCCATTTCTGTAAAATCCAACAGCCAACAAATAAAGCTTCTCTCTAGTTTGCAGTGGACCATCTGAACCATCCAAGATGGAAAGTAGTGTTAGTTATATTAGCAATTGGCTAAAAATATCAACATTTAATCAAAGATAGATGACAAGACAAACTTGGCTTTTGCAAGGATACATCAATGGGAACAAGACGAGTAAATTTGGAGATGGCTGGCAATCAAATTTTCTCTGTTGCTTCTACTTATCAAGATATCATCAATCCTAGTATTTATTTTCATTATAAAAGCTTGGTGTGGAATTCATTTGATCCAAAGAAGGCCAAAGTCCTGACTTGGCTGGTTGTAGGAAAATAGAAACCACTCCAGAACCAAGGTAAGAAAGAAAGGGGTTCATCTCCAGAATACAAACTCTGCATTGTGCTCAAAGGAAGTTTTATAAACAAATTAGCACCTATTTTTGTGTGTCGTCATGCAGCTGAGTCAGGCTGGAATTTGTTAAATTTGAAGCTGAGTCTCCATGCGAGGAATCATTTTTCAGCAGATGAATGGTTATCCTGGAACTCAGAAGTCTTCCAAGCATGGGTGCCATCATTTGGGAAGCAAGAAGTGGTATTTGTTACTGGAATGGACAGTGGAATTTTGATAAGCTCATTTCAGCTTGGAAGAATGTATGATGCTTTGAAGCCTTACAAGTAAAAGGTTGGAACAAAATGTGATTAGAAGAATGTTCGTGGAGATGATGGATTTATCGCATTCTTCTCCTGAACGTAGAATTTTCTTTAGCTTTTAGTTATGTTGGAGGCAGCATGATCTTTTTATCTGTTTTATTTTGCTGCCATTTTACTTGAGAGCAAAAGGTATCTTCTTGAGGTGGCAGAAACTGGCTGAATTGTTACAACTCCTGCTTCAGTTTTCTAATATATTCAGTGAACTTTGCTGGTATCGTTTTTCAACAACAACAACAACAACAACAAAGGATAGACAACGCGAAACTTCTGTCAATAGGAAAAGAAAAACGATTCAATGAGAAAGAAAGATACAATTATGTCAAAGGAATAAATGATAAAGGCACCTTCAAGCATGGCAATTCCACGATTCACATTCTCCGTGTGCCTGGAATGAACAAGAGCCCAGGACAACCTCATGAGGCTTTCATTCTTACTCACCGAACTGTCGCTCTCTTCGACCTCTTTCTCACATCCCTGGTAGATAAAGCGCACTAATCAGCAAAAGCAAACACAAAAGGTCATTGCATCACGAATTCCAGCGTCTTGCATCGATAAAGGATATCAAAGCGAGATAACTTCTCCTAAATGGTCCCATCAATGAGGAATCAAAAAATGAAAAGAAGATTCAATCCGATAATTAGACGGCGAGGGCTTCAGCAGGAGGCTAGCGGAGGGAAGACTCACAGCGATGACGTCGCGCTCGCACGAAGGAATGCTATCGCCGCCGGCGAAGAAGAAGTTGCCGGCATCGAAGAACTCTCGGATCTTGGCATCCATGGCGGTGGGGCGGAATCGAGAGCGATTCCGAGATAGGTCGGCGCCCGACGGCGGATCGAAAAGAGAGGCGAGATCGTCACTGAGCTCGTCGGCGGAGTGGATCTCATCCAACGGGAATTTTAAAATGAAATCCTGTGGCCGTGGTAGGATCCGTGCCGTTTCGCACATAGAGATGAAGATCCAGCCGTTAATCTCTCCTAGCGTTGATCTTAAAGGTAGCTTTTCATAAATATGATTTTAAAAAAACTTTTTCAAAAATTTTAAGGGTATTTTGAAGAATAAGAAAACGATGGAGGTAAACTATGAATATTTCCCAATTTCCGTCCAATAAATTGAAGCTTCTCCCTTCGCCTTCCGCCGCTTCCTCTTCCTCTTCTTCTCTCCGGCTCTCCTTTCCCTTCCTCTCTCCCTCTTCCTCTCCCCTCACCTCCCCGATCCTATCCAGTCTCCATGGTGCACCGTCACCTTATCTCTTCTGTACTGGCTCCTGGCGAAGAGGTAACGCCAGATCCGATGCTTGGCACTTTTCTTTTCAGAATTTTTGAGGTTTATCGTTCGATTTATTTATCTCTGCTACGTGTTGCTTAGGCGATGACTGCGAATGGGAAAGGGATAGGTGAGTCGGTCGGATCGGGGGAGGGCTGCGGCGTCTGCGCGATTTGCTTGGACAAGATTGCTCTGCATGAGATGGCACTTGTAAAAGGATGCGAACACGCGTACTGGTTTGTCTGCAAATTTGTAGCGTTCATAAATGTTGTTGGATTCGTCTTTTGCAGCTTACTTCTCGTTTTTCTTTTACCTGGTAAAATGCAGTACCTTTCTTTTGGATACTAATTGAGAATACTAGGCTTTTTGATATCTTTCTTTTCTGTTATACTGATTTTCATGATTGATATCTGACTTAACTGAGAAGATGAGCTGAGAGACCTATTCTTTCTCTATTTAGACGGGGCATCGGGTATCAATTCTTCTCTTTGAAAGTATTCTTGTCTCATGCTCTTATACTCAGTAATTCAGGTTGTATTTGTTAAATGAAATAGCTAGCTTCCGCCTATCTCTGAAGGAAAATTCCAGTTGAACTGGAAGCACTGATGGTTTCTACCTTATCTTGGTCTTCAACCATTCGTAGATGGAGTAGCTACATAGTCATATTTGTTTGCTCTAACTTGCACAGTTACTCCATAAATGTATAAGAAATCATTCACACTGTGTTCATCACCTAAATACCATCTTGGATTATGAATGCTCATTTAAAATCTTATTTCAAGTTGCTAGAAAAAGAATTCCTGTCATCTCGAGTGCCTCTTGTACATGCCTTGTAATATTCATCACAATCCTTTCTCGAATGAGATCCAATAACCACTTTATTGATTGATGCTAGAATCAAATGTGCAATAATTTGTAGAATGAAACATCAATGTTTGCTCTTGGCAGTGTGACATGTATTTTGCGGTGGGCAACCTACAATGAAATACATACTTGTCCTCAGTGTAAGCATCCCTTTGAGTTTCTGAATGTTCATCGCTCAATCGATGGCAGGTTAGCCATATCTCCTCTTTGATTTATATCCTAAACGATTGATCTGCATATTGCTAATAGGTTCAATTGGAGAATATAATTCCAAGTATTTGACTAATATATATGTTTCTCATTTTGGTTTGGTTGTGCAGCATTAACGATTACATGTTTGAGGAAAGTGTTTGTCTCCTTTTGAGAGCACATTGGTTTTCATTTCCAATTGTAAATATTCAAGACGTAGAGCCACAAGAAGCGAGTTTCGATGAGTTAGAAGAACTTTTTCAAACTGAAGTCAATCAAGAACTCGATGATATCGAACAAGATGAAAGTTATTATGTCAGTAAGGTGAGTTTTCGTATTGGAAACAGGAGATGGGGATGTAATGGGTACATAAGGACTGGAAGAAAAGAAGCCTGCCCTATTGCTCAACGATATCAGGACGATGCAGTTGAAGTCGGCCCGTCTTACAGCTCGAAGGAGGCACCTAAAGGCGTCACAGGTAGAAGGGCAAAACGAGCAATGAAACGAGAGGCAACCAGTAAGGCTGCGGTAGAAGGCCATGCAAGTATTTCTTGAAACTCCATCTACAAAGGTTAGGCCACACGAATACTTCCTCTTAGATGTACAGTACTTTTAACTCCCTCACGAGAAGGTTGCTATCAACTTAGGATCAAAACTTTTGCAGATAATTGAATGCTAATGATTCAAGATCTTGAGGTTCTTGCTAGATATTATTAGTTTCTTGAGGTTCTTGAGCATGGCAGTTAACTACACGTATGATTCTCATTGTCTCTTTTTGTTTATTTCCTCGTATAATGTGATAATTACAAGTATCAGAATTGTCACTGTAAGAATCAAGAAATAAAATGCTCTCTCTTCTCCCTAACTAGAGAAGCTGGTTGAGTTAGAAACTCCTTGTATATGTCGAGTATTAGATAACTGATGTAACTTTGCGAGCGTGCCCACTAGGGGCGCTGTGTTGTATGTGCATGCCTCTGTTTGCATGTAGTTCCTTCGATCATCTTTGAACCTGTCCTTCGAATCGGGACCGCCGACCAGAGCCCCAACGATGATATTAGGGTTTGGATCAGGTCGAGCGTACCAATTATAGTAACCCTGCATGCACCCGATGAAACCTTTGCTCCTCTTGTAAGACACAACCGAAGCTCCCCTGTGATGAACCTTGGTCGGGTATTTGGCCCCGTAGCCGACTAGATAACTGATCCCCAAGGGGTTCGAACCCAACATGTAGTCGACTTGGGCCTTGGCTTCCCTTATGAGATCGTCAATCTCGACGATTCCCTCTGGGCAGTGAAGTCCTCGGCCAGTCTTGCTCAGATGGTTCGAGTAGACACTAAGAAGGAAGGCAGCGTTAGCGACGTATTGCATGTTGTTCCACTCGCGAACAAAGAGCAAGCCGCTGGGCGTTCGATGCACATTGCTGCCGTTGTTCTTGTTGAGACACGCACAGACGTAGTGCTCGGCCTTGGTTTGATATTGCTCAAGAACTCGCCTTTGCTTCTTCGATAAGTTGCTCTCTAGCAAAAGCTGAAGGAAAGAAAAAATTTTCAATTCAAAAGTGATTTTTTCAACTATCAGACAAATAAAACACACAAGAGACTTTTCAATAGGTTGACGAGACCAATATTGTTTTAGTATATTTGTTTCGATTGCCGGAATTTGCAGTTGCACTGTTAATTATTACGAACCTTGGAAGCGAGGATCTGAACGCCGGCGAACTTGACGTCCCAGCTGAACTCCGTCATTGCCCACCCGGTTCCGCCGAACTCCTCCGCCTTCTCCACCACGTAGTCTACGTACTCCTCCCGCCCCGTGGCCCTGTGCATCCACAGCGCCGCCCACAGCAGCTCGTCCTCGTACCCGCTCCACGAGGGGTAGTATCTCTTCGCCTCCCCCACGCTGCCGTCGTACCTCCCCCGCCTCCTGTCGGCGAACTCGAACAGTTCCCGCGCGTGCCGCAGCAAGATCTCCGCGTACCGCGGATTCTCCCGCCGGAACACCACCGCCGCTGCGGCCATGGCGGCGGCGGTCTCGCCAGCGACGTCCGACCCTGTGCGATGCGAGTCGACCTTGAACGCCTTCCGCGACGTGGTCATGTCCTCTGGCCGCTGCCAGCAGTAGTGGTCGGTGTCGCCGTCTCCGACCTCGACCCACAGGACCTCGCGCTCCGCGTGGGCCTTGATGAAGTAGTCCGTGCCCCATTTGATGGCTTCCAGTGCGTGGCCGTACTCACCGGCGGCGGCTATCTGCTCGCCGTATTCTATCATGCTCCAGGAAAGCAGAGTAACCGTGAAAGCCATCGGCAGCCCGAATTTGACGTGGTCTCCGGCGTCGTAGTATCCACCCACGAGATCCACCTGCATTAACCAATCATTTCTCACGAATCAAAATCCGATCTTGACGCTCAAACCAAAATCAAAATCCAAATTTTGATGAAACAGGAAGGATTAGTACTCCTTGCTGGAGGCCGTCGGTGAGGCCGGAATGGCCCCGCCAGGTGACGCGCTGGTGGTAAGGGAGGCGGCCGGAGCGCTGGGCCTCGAAGTAGAGCAGGCTCTTCGACAGGGCATCCTTGTAGTCGAAGGCGGAAGCCGCAACCAACAGGAACACGAAGACAACCGCTCTACTCCGGCATCTAAAGTTCATATTTTCCGATCGATAGCCGCCAGGATCGCCGCCTGAAGTATGAAAATGCCAAGTCCTCTGGCATGGATGGTCGATGAGCGTATATATGTGTAAACAGGGATCGAAAGGTCAAGGAAATCCACCTAATCGAGAGAGCAAACAGCATTAAAATATATGCGTTTTACGGCTTCTACAACGACCAATTCAAAGCGGTCAAAGTTAAGTGCGGTGGTTGATAATTGACAGGATCAACAGGTGCCATCGACCGACGATGGAGATCGAGGAGGAGGAGGAGGGTGATTTGGTGAGCGAGTTGTCGTCATCTGACGACGAAATTATCGTGTGGCATACGCGAAGAGAGGAAGCAGGAGGAAATTGAGGAGGTGATCGACCAGGAGAGGAGGAGCAGGAAGGAAGGAAGGTTGAAGACGAAAGGAAGAGAGAGATTCGTTACATTTGTCGTGTATTAGGTCTCGACGCGTTGTTGTGATTGGTGGCGATGCAAACCTGAAAGTGACCGTGGACGGCCACGTGGTCAGGTCTAGAATCTAATGAGAAATTATTAGGCACGTGCGAAGGTGGAGCACTTGTTAAAATCTTGACCGTGTATATATATACACACACTGATAAGTTGTGTAGTAAATATATATATCTTATATAATTTATCCATGAGTATTTATGGTCATTTTCATTATTTATAGTTCGATTTCTTTAAATTTAAGGATTGACATATATAAAAATATTATTTTACACAACTTATCCATAATTATCCGTAAATACTTTCATTATCTATTATATATACACATGAAATTGATATTATACACGTTGGCTTTTTGTGCATCCATGCGCAATGTATAGTAATGAGGAATACATAGTATTTCTTACTGTAACCTCGCTCGTCACTGGTGTCGTCGTTCGGTCGGATTCTGACCGCAATTTAGTTGGAATCCGATCGAGGTTCGGTTAGCGTTGAAATCTGACCAAATTATGGTTGAATTTCGACTATGATTCCGTCAGAATTGGAGTTCGGCTGGATTACAACTAGATTGCGACTGTCAGCAGTGCTGACAGTTACAATTCAGTTGGATTTCAACCGTAATCTGGTTGGAATTCAATCGTGGTTCGATCGGCTAGTTGGCGATGGCGACGACGGCGACAACTTTGACGGGTTTAGAGATTGACTATAGTGCTCATTGAAAAAAAAGACGTCACAAGCAAAGCACTGTGCATTTATTATTATTGTGTAAAGATCAAATCACGAAAACATTATCATGCACACATTATGCAGGTTATATATATATATATATATAATACAATTTATCTATGAATACATATGAATAATTTTGTTATTCATCATTTGATTACTTTTTTATATATATATATATATATATAATACAATTTATCTATGAATACATATGAATAATTTTATTATTCATCATTTGATTACTTTTATATATATATA
>JBAMHZ010233354.1:4448-40063 GCA_037177395.1 Alpinia galanga | reverse complement strand
ATAAAGTATTTTGAAATATTGTCACTAAGGGGTACCTTCGTCATTTCGATTGCGAGTATATCCCTGGGGCGTGACACTAGGGTTCAGGGGTTGGCCAACAGTTTTGTCGTCGTCGACGTCGAAGAAATCGGTCACCGAACAATCACTGACAACCACTTACAATGCACGTCACGCACAGCCGCACAAGCACACATTGCGCATGAGATTAGGAGTATATACATATAGTCTTATACATAACTTATCCATGAGGACCCATGAACATTTTCATTATTCATCATCGCTGATTTATTATATATGCAACTCCACCGTTTCTTACACTTGCATCGCTAGATTTTGGCTGAATCGCAACTAGAATTTAGCCACAGTTGGGCTGAAATTTATTCAATTTTGATCGCCAATGGCTGTAGTAATGGCGGCTATAATTTAATCAGATTTCGATTACGATTCGATCAGATTTTTACTATAATTGAACAACACCAACTTTCCTAATAGAATTTAGGAGTTCGGCTATAATATTATTATCGTCAATATTAAAAAAAATTAAGTGTCGAATGATCATCCACAGTTACATCGATCACACACAAGCATGCACGTGGACGTTGCACCAGGGATAAGCTTCTATATATACCATCACAATAAAAGCCTTAAATATAGTTCATCTAATGATAGGGTCCACGGTATGGGAAAAGTAAGTAAGGAAATAAAGCTTTTGAATAGCGCAATGCAGGTCCATGAACAGTGGAGAAAGGCTGGACGACAAGTTTAACTGTCTGCATCACTAGACGAGGAGAGGGAAACTTTAATGCAAATATTCTGAAACATCAATCGTTAAGGAGTGTTTGAACCTAAATAGACTCTTATCATGAATTTTTAAGGTTTTTTTTCTTCTGGTTTTCTCTACTACGTGTTCAATTCAATTCATCGCTCCGATCCATTAACTGTTTCTGTAAGAGGTGCCAAATGAGAACCGCTGTTGCTGACTTGCTGTTGAGTATAATATCAACCCCTCCTAGGTTCCTATAGTCTCTCATACACCATGATGAACAGTGCAGGTAGTTGCGTTACTGCTGTTACTGTCAGTCTCGCCACTAATTGCTCTGAAGTTGCATAAACTGTTGTGAATCTCATTAATTATATCATATCATAGTACCTGTCCGTCAAAGGATATTAATGCAACATGCCTAATCTGGAGGAACCATCTTGAATGGTGTGAGTAAATCCAAGCAGAAGAAGCCAATTAAGCTGTCTTTTGGTAGGTATTGATGTCTCTGCTGCCTCTTAAATCTGCATGAAACCGTCGGGATGCAACGCCTGGAGGGAAAAGGTATATTTTTGAATGCTCTTGTTATTATATTCTCGATTCTTACTTTTGTGCTAGAGTGCGTCCAAGCAGAACAAGCCGACTAGGTCTTTGTAGCAATAAATTATAGGAGTTTTGCATCTGGAGCTACGTAAAATCTTGCATGGGAATGTGGTCTGCGTTCAGTCTTTTTTTTTTTTGTTGTGTCTGGGAAGTTTAGATGCCAAGTAAACAACTGGATTAGCAAAATTCTGCACTTATAGTTCGACAATCTCTCTGTCTCTCTCTCTCTCTCTCTCTTTTTTTTGAAAGATTGCACAGTGAACCGTGAGCTGGAGAGGACAGAGAAAGGATGGAAACTTGATCTATGCATGCCACCACAAGAACCATTGGCACTCTACTGTTGCATCTGACTCGAGCATTTAAACGAGGATATACGACGACAATGAAATGTGTGAAAGAATATAATAAGATTTGCATGGGAAAACTACCCACACACATCAATCCAAATCATTAATGCCATTCAATCTGAAGTATGGCCTCGTGAACTATAAAGATGAACTTTCTATTTCCTCGCATTTTTTGGTGCCTTTAAATCAATTAATATGTTGCTTCTTTTAAACCAAGCGAGCATTTAGTTGTTTACAAGATAATATGTTGCTTGCATGCTAAAACAAATGAAAATAGAGATGTTAATCGATACAAACTAACATTGAATTGTACATTATTGTTGCATGCATAATGAGAAAGACCGACACTGTTGTAAGGAGATCGACGGATGGAGCTTTGGATCCTGTACGATTCCATGTCACAAATCCTAAGATTAAACTGCTGGGATGCTAAAGATGATTAAAGAACTGGTAAGTGACCAAGGCTCGAAACCACTGCGATTCCTTGATTTCTCACAACATTGTGTTGTCAAACCCTGCAGAATGCAAGAGCACTGCCTTGATTTCTTCTGGCAGAACACCTGGGTCTTTGCATTGCTGAAAAGGAGCAAAACAACAAGAATGTTAGGCAAGATGGCCAAGAGAGCCGAATCAATTTTATCCTTATGAAAATAGGATGAGAAGAAAGCTTACCTCGGCTCGGAAAACATCCAAGGAAAATCCATTGAAACAGCTGATGACAGCTTGTTGGATGTCAAGTCCTAGGCCATCGAGTGCTCTCATGGCGGAGAGCAATAAACCAGATCGACGGGCACAGAACATATGAATGTTGACTGCTCGGCCTTCTCTTAGCCTAACCTCAACCTGTCATGTGCAGAATTCAGGTGATCAGCAAACACAACAATATTAGATGTACTCAGGTGTCTTCAAATTGGCAATCATGCTTTTCCTAGAGGAACTCCTTCCCGGTCCTAAATTTCACATGATAATTATGAAAGGAAATGGAAGCAAACATCAGAGCGACGATATATAATGGCTTGCACATAATTTATAACATATGCAATTATCAATGAGCTGATCAAAGGTACTTTAAATGTGTTGCTCATCTGCATCATAACTGCAAATACAAAAGAGAATTGTTTCAGTATATGCAGTTTCTGCCATTATTGATCTTGAAACACCATGCACACTGCTTCAACTGTACATATCCAAGCGTTTTACTTTTGGGGATTCAAACTCTAGACTCCCCGAGTCAGGATGAAGTCAGTTTATACTTGGTTAAATTACACTATGTTGCCAATAGTCTTCTTGATCAATAAAAATCGGTGATATAGAAAGAAAAGATCTGGATGAAGACACAAACCCTTGCTGGCTGACTAGTTGGGCTTGGTAAAGAGCTTAGGCAAAGTTCCTCCTTCAAGCGACATGGTAGAGTGGGTAGTGTTGGAGTCAGAGGGTGAAAGCTCGTCCCACCGGTACCAGGGATTGAAGAACTCGAAGGAGTTGACTCTAGTTCATTATGAAGGTCGTTGATCCTTTGCAAAAGCTCTTTTAAATATTCAATTGCATCGCCAAGAATAGAAGCTCTGTCCATCTACGAGTTGCAGGAATTACATTACAAACAGAAAAGATCCATACATATAACAAGACATATTAGTCGAATACATAATTTGAATGATGATTAAAAAAATATTATTCCTACATGAACCATTTATCCAATCTAAAATGTCAACTCACTTAGGTTGGGAACTTCTTGATATGTCAGCATGTTTAGCCTCAATTAGCTTATGGGACTACTCCGTTTACTATGTAGTAACAACTATGATATGAACAAGGTACAATTAAGGGGAAAAAATGGACTAAAGCCATAGACATAATTATGGGAATTAATGAAATTGATAAATAAGAAGAAGCTGAAATGTTTCTAAAATGTTCAGGTAATTAGCATGCTTTATGCTGGTGCCACTTATGGATTCAACACATTTGATATAGAGAAATAACTAAGGGACCATTGGTCTAGATCATCCACAAACAGCATTCTGCCATATCGCAAATGAATTATGACAAGTAAAGGTGAAGTGTATTTCTTGACAATAACAAAGAAATTTGTGCAGGTCTCATAAAAACATGCAACCACTAAAGAAGTTTAAAAAAAAAAAAGGATAATCTGAAGGAATTAGCACTTTTTAACTGAAAACAACAAGGGGAGGATGCTCAGTTCACCTTGCTGATCTTGGGAACCACAGATCTTAGCATGTAAAGACGATCATTGAGCTTCTTTCTCCTCCTCCTCTCCGCCATTAAGTTCTTGGCTGGGAGGCCCTTCTTCTTCCCCTTCTGGTCTCCACTACCGGTCACCGTGCTGTGGGCAATCGAGCCGCTCCCTGTGCCGCCGTCCTTGGCAGTCTCCTCGCCTTTGGCATTCTCTGTCGCGCCATCATCCGTGTCATAGTTCAACCCTGATGCATCCATGCTTCCATCGTCCATCTCGTACTCCTCATTCCCCCTCCTCTTCTTCTCGATCTCTTCTTCGAAAGCGGAATTTCCCCAGTTGCCTTGCCCAACTCCTTCCGGGCTCCACAGCCCCAAGAAGCCACCCTTTTCTCCACCCGGACTGGAATTCTGCCGGAGAGCGGCGGCGGCCCGTTTCTGGAATAGAGTAGGCTGCGCTCCCATAGGAGGACAAATTTCCAGTGGCCTCAAAACTTTGGACCTGTTGAGAAATGGGGAATTCTCAAAGCAGTCGAAGCCCATGGAACTGAAGGCAGCAGCGGAGATGGAACCAGAACAATTCTCGGAAGCGGGCAGTAGACGCCCACCGGAGAATTCGGCCGCTGAGCTCAGATCGGCACAACCAAGTTGGTCGCCCACCCGCAATCCGACGAACCCCATGACTCCTTCCCCTTCGCCGCTGCCACCGCCTCTGTTCATCAGGACAGAAGAAGCGGAGGAGTGAGGAGCAGAAAGAAACCCCGGAGCGTCGCACCCGAGATCGAGCCCGGCATCGAAGGGGTTCGAACAAACCGCACCAAAAAGGGGCGAGAAGCCGGATTTCGGAGTAAAAAGGGGCGGATTTTGATCTAGGTCATCCACGGGAGGGACCAGCAAAGCCTCATGCGGCTTCGGATTCGAGCGAAAGCTCACGTCTTTGAGCTCCGGATGCTGCTGGAATGCCTCGAAAGGGTGGTGGCCAGCAGCGGCGGGTAAAAGGTTAGCGGCGGACGCCGCGGTAGTGGCGCCCAAGTACCATTCATCGTCGAGCATGAACTTGAAACTCGGTAATCCGAGCTCATCCTTGCCATCGCCCATCGCGCCGCCGCTGGCGCCGGCGGCGCTTGTTCTGGCCCACGAAGCGCCATCGTCGTCGTCGCCGGCCTCATCCGCCCACTCGACGCCGTTCATCCCCGAGAGCATGGACTGGATTCGAAGAAGAGGAGAGTGAGTATGGGCTCAGTTTTTCACCGCGATAGCTGTCTCGCCTTCCTCTACCACTTGTAAGAGAAGGATGCGTTAGACACGTAACGCTTTCTTTAATAAGAGGCGGAAGAGAAACGCGTGGCGTGCTGTTTCTCCCCTTCCTTTTTCCCGCTGTAATTTGTCATTTTTTAATTAGTCTATTGCGAAACCTCCAAAATGCCATTGCCTAATCATGCAACATAATTAACTCTTTTTAGAATTTTAAAAAATATATTTAAAAAAACAAACTGTTCTCGTGTCCTTCTATTGCTTTTATGTCGGACCGGCGGCTGAATTATTTTTATGCTTTAAACAAAAATTTAATCTGTTTCCGTATGTATATATCTTATTTATTTAATATATAATATCGATATTATTCAGAAAACTAATGACATTGATAATGAGGAATAAAATGGTACGAGTAAGAAAATTGAGGACATTATATGATTTCTAAACGCCATGAATAATAATAATAGTAATGATGATGATAATAATATAATAAAATTGATTAAAGTTAGGGTGTGATTCAAATTTTTTAAAAAGTTTATAAGATATGTTTTCGTATAGGGTGAATTATAAATTATTCATTTTATATATTTATATATTGGATGAATTATAGGTCATTCATCTGTAATTCTATATACATATATAATGCATCTTTTATTAGGTAATTAAATTATGGATCATCTTTATCTATTTGTGGATTAGTTGATAATTGCTAATTTATGTGCTTAAAAAGTCAACAGTCTTAAATAATGAATAAATAAACAAATTTAAGAGAGTTCCTTTTTTTTTAATTAAAAGGATATTTATTATTTTTAAATTACCACTTTCATCACTTCCTCTCCTCTCTCGCGTGTCTTAAGATTGTCTTATCAACGACCATATCCGCTATTTAAAAAAAAAAAAATCATTTTGACCTCCTCTCTTTGATGCATTTACCTTGTACTTCTTTAGTGTCCATCTTACCTTAGGTTTATTTTTGGGGTATTATTTTCAAATTTAGTCTTTATAATATGTTAAAAATTAAAAACAATATGAATTTCATAAATAGATAATAATTAAAAAAAACCTTAACATAAATTATAAGAATAATAAGGATTGATAATTGAATTCGACTAACGAATAAGTTAAATTAATTTGACTACTTCCCCTAACTCTGCCTTTGCCACGGGTCGAGGAAGGAGGACTTTAAAGGAAGCTAGTGGTGACTCAAAAGGACTTATCAAGTCTCGGAAAAAGAGTTGACACTGACAATCTCTTAATTGTCGAGGCCGTAGGTCTAGAGACAGGAGACTCGAGAGTAGTTAAAGGTTGGAGTTGACGAAACGAAAGGATGTCTGTCGTTGACTCCAGTTAACACCTTTGTCAACAGCGATATATAATATATAATTCTTATGATCACGAGGTTAAGGCTATATAATATATATATATATATATATATCGAAGACAAATGACAATTTTACTTTGTAAATCTACCAAACAAAAGAAAAGACCCCAATGAAATAAGTGAAAAGAAAGTCTCACTTCTTATCATTAATTAATTAAACAGTTTAATTGTCTTGATTTTCTTTTTTCCTTCTCTCTTTTCGATCGAGTGCGTCACAGTAACTTATTTACTTTGGGACTCCGGAAACAACAAAAATGTTACTGCAAGGGCGCGTAGTTGGTGCATGCATGAGAGGTCGGTCAGATGCTCCATGTGGTGGTGTGTGTATGGCAACAAAGTGAGGTCAGTCGTATTCATGCCGAGGAAAATAAAGCTGTGTGCTCGTGTCGAACCGATGGAGCGAGCTGGGGGAAGCAGCCATGCCAAGTCCTTTTCATGGCGCTGTGCTCAATAAGACTTGGCCTGCGCAGCAATCTCCAGTCCTGATGCCAACACTTCGAGAGCTCCATCGACAGCTTTGGATTTCCCAGCTGAATATGATTTCACACGAGAAATTTTTTTTTTGTTTTTTTTGTTTTTGCAAATATTCTGGAAATCATTGAAGCACACGAGACCTAACGATAGCTAGGCCTTATGATTATCATGAACTATCTTTTTTTTTTCTTCTTCGTTTCATAAACAAGAATAAGAGACAATCATGAATGCACCTTCTTGGGATTCAACTGTCAGTCGATGACACAAGCAGTTATGATTTCACCTGCCTATCTCACCGGATAACTGATCAATTTGGATATCATTTGAGAGATCAGTAGGAAATACATTTAAATCTAAAAGATATCGAAACAGCTAGTTGAAAATTCCTCTTGATTAGTTATGTATGCGCAAAGGTAGACAAGATAGAGGAAAGATGAAAAGTAACGCCAAAATATAGAGAAGTGGTAGATTTAATTTCCTAAAAGCAAGTTTCGGCCTTCTTTAGCGTTCTGGTTTGAGAACAGAAGATAAGATGATTTCTCAAAGTATTTACTATTAGACTCTTTTAACCGGCTGAGCATAGATGCTTGATGCTTTGTCTTTAGATCTTCTGAACAGCGAGTGGAATTTAGGTCTTAGTCATCTTTGAAATAGGCAGTTCAAGTTTGAAAGGACTCAAATGAGTTAGAAGAGGACTGAGACATACCTTGGCGAAGCTCATCCAATGCTAAGAGTGGAGAAAAAATAAAAAAGAGGGAGAAATTAGTAAAAAAAGTTTTAAGATTACTTGATTCTCGCTGTTTCCCTTTTTGTCTTATAAACTCAAGGAAATGTGAGTTTTAAAAAAATGTTGACGCATGACATGAAGGGGTAATTTTGTGGAGGAGATTATAGAATCATGGATTAATGGCGTAGAAAATACGTCGTCGTGGCATCATGGAGGGATATCTCCTAGAGATGTGGTCTCATGGAGATTTGGTTATGTGGTAATTGATCTCTTTATCTATGAATTAAACTATGTCAAGCTAAACTGTACTGAGCTAAGACATGATCAACCAATTATGCCGAATTAAGCCGTCGGAGTTACTTTAAGTTAAGCTGAGTTGTGTTAAATTAGACATTGTCAAACTGAGATATGGTCAGTCGAATTGTGCCGAACTAAGCTCTTGAAGTGACTTTGAGCCGAGCTTAGTTGTGTTGAACCGAACTAAGTCACTTTGAGCTGAGTAAAACTGTGCCAAATTGAGTCACTCTGAGCCAATCTGAAAAGCTCCCCCAAGGAAGATTTGACTTGAGTCTTACTTGACTCACCTTACAAAATGTATCTAGGTCACATCATTTGGTAAATTGTAAGTTTTAATTTTTTTTTAAAGTAATAAAAGGCTTGTTTAGGAAGGGGAACAAAGTCCATGAGTGAATAAGTACCACATCTGCCTGCAGTCTCGATTCCTAAACGGTAAATGGCTGGATCAAGAGCTTCACATCATCATCTTCTTCTGCCATGGTAAATAGGAAAGAACGACGGCACTGTTCTAGTGAAAGTCAGAGAGACGATCGCTGTTCCTTAACGGCCGTATGAAACGAAACGAAGAGAGAAAAAAAAAAAAGAAGGTCCCAATTAGCTTAGCCTCCCTCATTGATGGCGGGTCAGACAAACACAGAGACAATGCAGAGAAGATGAGAGAGAGAGAGTAGGATTGGAATAAATTAGAGAGAGAGAGAGATTAAAGGAAAAAGTGCAGGGGGCAGCCCAAGACTCTCGTGACTGCTGCCTCCATCCGACCTCACTATTCCAAATGCCTTATTGCCTTCGCCTTCATGCAACGCCCGATCTCGGGCACCTGATCTCCTCCTTCCTCCCTCTGCTCGATTAGTGTCGATGGTTCACCGGATTACTGCATCCAGCGTCGAACTGGAATTTCTCTTCAGCAATATTCTCCGTGCTGATCTTCAGATTGCGTTTCTTTACTGGAGAACAAGTTTCACTTCGTACTGATCGAATGCATGCATGTACATATACACCGACCGGCATGAGAAACTGGGAGCTAGCAATTAAAGAAAAATTAAAGAGACGAGTACAAGTGATAGTTTCAGGATGCAGGGATCTAGTTAAAGCTACAAATGGAACTATCACAGAATGCATGAATCGAACTGCATGTCGTTACAACTCTTTATATTTCCACTGTAGCGAGTACGTACATGATGTTTTACTTGAGGTTGAGCATATAACGTCGACCAAACTGCGCACCTCTCGCTCACAACCTATTCCTGATTCCTCTCTTCAATGCCGAGTGCCTGCCGTGGCTGCATAAATTTAATAACCTATATATGCTTCCTTCAATGCTCATGCCACGAAAACTTGGGTCAGCAGTAAGTATCACGGAGACCTTAATTCAAGGTGTGCGTGGCAATGCCACTGTACTTTGAACTGAAATAGGTGAGCAGGAGGGATGTGTTAAAATTACCTAAATATCATCGCAGTAAAAGATAAGGGGCAACAACTAATAGTTTGTGTAGAGTGTAAGTAATGGAAGGATAAGAGTAAATAAGGAATAATAAAAAGGTAAATTCTGTTTGAAAAGAAGCGAGGAAAGGAAAAGAGAAGGAAAGGGAATGAAACTTATACCTCTTCTATACATAAAAATTCAAGTTTCTTACACTCCAATTTAGAATGTAAGTTTTTCCCTCCCCTTTCCTCTATTTCCTTTTCATTATTTACACTTCTCTCACTCCATCCAAACAGAGCCTAAAAGAGACGACTGCCTCCATTTTGGAAAACAAAATATTAAAAGAAAGCTCACTTTTTTTATTTTTTATTTTGAATGATGTGGTGAAAAATATTGGTGTCAACGTTATATATACATATCATCCAGTGAGTTCAAAAATTCATATTGCCTTCAATCATATATGATCTTAACTTGTCCCTACAAGAGGACCTTGTAGCTAATGCAGTAGTAGAATTGTACAATAGAATAATGATTAATCTCTAAAGGCTGTAAACCTTTTCAAAATGTCTAACTTATTCACTGTATTGTTTAAGGATTGTTGCCAAGAATCATACCTTACTCTTTTTATGACTCTCTTTTACCTGTAGAAGTAGGAGTCAGTTGTTGTTATTTAACAAAATCAAAACTATTTTGATAAAGTTTAAACAATTTAAACTAATTTGATAAATAGTATTTAATTTTAATATAATAGTGTTTCATGTGTGATAATTTTGATCTCATTAGAGTAATTTTATTCTGTATTAAATTATGCTTCAACAATATTGAAATAAGGATATTTTCATGATAAATAAATAAATAAAATGAGATGTCTTTTAATATTTCCAAAAAAATCAAATATATTTTTATAAGAAAAATAAACACAGAGAGGAAAAGAGTAAAATCCAAATCAGCAAATTTAATTAATCGAGACTCATTGTGAATTTGCTTTTACTATCACCGTGCATCTTTGCATTTAGACAATTTATTATCCTAAATTATACTAGAGAAGTTAAAAAAGAGTAAAAAGTGAATGGACAAATATTTTAGAGGTTAATTTTTAAATATACATTTTATTTGATAAGCGAACTAAAGAGAAGATCATCGAACTATTTTTAGAATTAGTCGGATAAAATTTAGATATTTAAATTATTAAAATAAAAAATAAAAATAAAATAGAGAAGCTAGGAGAGATTAATAAATAAAAAATATGGAATGAATATAAGTAAAAGAGAGAAAAACTATATATAGTTATCCTATTGAAAAATATACAATTAAGATTAATTTAATTTTATAGTATACTTTATTAGCCTACAAGGTTTTTACAATATTTATACGATGATAAAATTTTAGAAAGTTACTTAAAATAAATGATATGTAGATGATACTAATAAAATTTTAAAAAATTATTTATTAATTTTCAAATTGTTTTAACAAAACAATTCATTGAAATATAATTCATTTTATCATTTAAAATTTTTAAAAATATTTACCTATAAAATATAAAAAAAAATATTGGCCTTTTCTTTTTAAAAATTTATTTACCTATAATTTCTTTTTGCAGCCCACTCAATGTCTTGTCCAATTCCAAGCCAATCCGGTCCAAACATTGAATCGGACCAGCCCGAACTTTGAGCCCAACAGCTTAATCAGAGAGAATCTACGCCGTTCAAATATCTGGAGCGAATCTCGAGGAGACCAAACTCGGGAATTCATTTCACTGTTGGATTCGTGTTCTACACGAATCAACAATTACGTATTGATACCGTAATGAGTGGTGGGATCGTTTATCAACGAATTACCAGGAAGGTGAATTAACGGGTATGTGTCTTTGGTAGGAAAAAGAATTGGCAATGCCGTATGCAGTAGGTCTTAGTCCACCTGCCCTCCATTTATATTTATCGCGCCTCCTCCTCCTACGCCGCCGCCTCCTCTCTCCCTCTCCTACGAATCGCAGGTAGATCTAATGTGTCGTTCTTACCGATCAAATTTCGTCTAATTGTTCATCGAATGGTTTGTATCCTATGCTTTGCAGTTGAATTCATTTTTAAGATTTTGTTCCCATTTTGAGTTGCAGAGTGCTCTTTATTATCCTTGATTGATCTGTCGATTAGAGATCGAGGTTTTTGTTCTGAATGCAAGAATCTATTCTCTGTATTGCCTCGTAAGATGTAGCTCACACGAGAAGAAAAATGCGCATTGAAATTCAAGTATCTGGTTGGATCGGGAGGCTCGGAATTTAGTGTTTTGATATCATATGGATCGGGAGACTTTTTTATGCATCGAATTTTGAATATACTTAGCGCTGCGAATGCCCATCCGGGGTTGCTTGATAGTTATACCTGGATTTATTCCGTCATTGTTGTCTCTGCTAAATGGTGCGGCCTGATATTAAGTTAAGGGTTATATAAGATGGTGCAATGAGCTATGTCTTGCAATCTTGGTTCCTGTTTTCATTTTAGGTTCATAACCTTTTAACGTATTTATTTCTGATTATGATTATGGAAAAGGCTGTGGACATTCTTATACCTATTCTTGATCATTACTGCTCTGAAGACTTCCATTACATTACAACTAATAAATACTATCTATGTCTAGCTTGTGATATGAATTTGAAATGTAGACTAAGATATGACCACCATGAAGTGAGAACATGATCATCTTAGACGAAACAAATTAAAAAAAGCATGCAACCAACAATCCCTTTGACCGCTGATAAGAAAAGTTCTGAAAACAGGCAATGAAATACACATGTGAGAATCTATTCGACCTTAAATCAGCCCAAAGTGAGAACAAGGAAAATGATGAAATTGTATTAGGATGAAATGATAAAAAAAAAAGGGCAACCTGGTGCACGAAGCTCCCGCCATGCAGGGTCCTGGGGTAGGATTTATTGTACACAGTCTTACCATGTTTTTTTTTGCAAGAGGCTGTTTTCAGGATATGAACCTGTGACCTTTGAGTCACAAAGCAGCAACTTTACTGGTGCGCTAAGGCTCCTCTTCTACTAGGATGAAATGATATTGGAAAAAAATAAGTCTCTAGAATAAGCTTATCCTTGATGTGGGCCTTACAACGAAAAAATCACTTGGGATAGGTTGAGCTTTACTAGATTTGGCAAAATGAGCATTATGTTTTCTTTGTTCAGGTCTACATAGGCTTTTAGGCGCCGCATATAAGATAGTGTTGATCTTTGAAAAGGAAAGAAGGAGAAGCAGCAGCAACAATAACAAGAAGATGCCTGCAAAAGAAGCTAGAGGAAGAGGCAAATCTTGAAAGTAGAAGTGGTTCATGTGAAGAGGAAGAGGGGAAATAATAAATCTGATTCAAAAGCTTAAAGGGGATTCTGCACAAAAGTTGAAAAGAAAACTGTTATTTGCTGTCAGAAGCATCCCATTCAAAGGGTAGAGTTAGAATTTGTTGTAAGAAGAGGATGTGAAGGTTGAGGTTGTCAACAAGTTGTTGATAGCGCTGGGCCTTTGTACATCCTTCATTTGTGTCTCCTATGGTGAGTTTGAGGTGGACAACACAAGTGAAACATCCCTCCCAATGGCCGCATAGAGATTCCCCATTGAAGAAGGGATTGTCGTTGAAATATTTCAAATTCAGGTGCTTGAAATCTCACGTTCAACAGGGAAAGTGGAGGCCATGAGAGGAGTGTGTGGTCGTGGGGATGATATCCTCTTGCAGAGTTGGTCAGTTATAATTCTTCATTTGGAGAACACAGAAAAAGGCACTCTCCATGAGACAATGCCAGCGGTTGCAAGGCAGGATGTATCTGGGATGTTGCAAGACTGGCAAGGTGCTCTTGGAGGACTGCTGCAACTTGGTCATCTAAAGGTGTCGATGAGGGCTTAGTTGTTTGAAGGAGGTTACCACTACGACCTTGCTTTAGAGAATAATAGTGGCGAAAATATTGCAACATACTTGAGGCAAATCACCACAAGAAAGATCTTTGATGCCATGTGCAAAGATGGAATGAGAAGGACACAGACCAGGGGATTCTGGCATGGGCCATTGAAATCGGTGGTCTCCTCCTATGGGGAGTATCATTAAGAACATCCTAAACTTGGAAAGGGGCTTTGCTACCATATAAAGTTTGGAGAAGGAAATATTGCATTGCCTTGAAGAGAAAACCATTACATGAATACATACAAACTCTAGATAAAATCCTATATTTAGAAGTACTAATGTAGGATGAAACCCACTATAAAGAATGCCTTATAAACTCATTATTTTCAACAATTTGAAATAAGACTATCATGTTGCTTTTTTTTTTATCTTCTGTGTATCACATTGTTTTTCATATGAGATCAAACTATAGATAATCTTTTTTTTTTCTTGCACACCTATCTGTCTTTTTCTAAAAGTCTTGTCCAAGTCAACTGTGTCTTCTTCGTGTCTCCATGCTGTCATGCTTGCAAAATTATGATCATCCAATTGATCTATTTGATAATGCAGATTTTCTCTTCCCTAAGGATTTCAATCTTGAACGCAGAGGATTCTATACTACCTAGTTTTTGTGGCATGCTATCTGAATCATCAATATCTGGATATGATGTGTCCTAATACATGTGTTTGACATTGTTGCTGCCTGTAGGTGCCGTGAGGATCCAGGGATATTTTTCTCTTGTTAGGAGAGATGGCTGGTTCTTTGTTTCAATCAGCAATTCTTCCTGCTGTTGCAGTGAACAAGGGTCAAACTCAGCTTCTAGGCCCTGGAAATGCTAAAAGGAGTGTCCGAATGATGTGTTATCAGAGAAGACCTGTACTTCAATTGCAAGGCTTTGCAGGCCTGAGAAGAAAAGATACCCTTGGCACCTCATCAAGATATAAACATGATTTTTGTTCTATGGTTTCAAGATATATATCTTATCCCCAGAGGAAAGCCAGTGGAGGAGCTGCTAAGGCTATGTTTGAGCGTTTTACAGAGAAGGCAATTAAAGTAATAATGCTTGCTCAAGAAGAGGCAAGACGCTTAGGCCACAATTTTGTTGGGACAGAACAAATATTGTTGGGCCTTATTGGTGAAGGGACAGGAATTGCTGCAAAAGTTTTAAAATCGATGGGAATTAATCTTAAAGATGCCAGGGTGGAAGTGGAAAAGATTATTGGAAGAGGAAGTGGATTTGTTGCTGTTGAGATACCTTTTACACCTCGTGCAAAACGTGTGTTAGAACTCTCACTAGAGGAAGCCCGTCAACTTGGTATGTTTGGAATCTTCAGTTACAGAGCTTTATTGTAGAATTTAATTCAGAATTTGTTTTCCTCAGATTTAGCCACATCTATTTTTAAAAAAATGCCAATTTCAGCTATCTGGAACTTGTTTACTCAAATTTGGCCACATTTTTTTCCTTTTTAAATTATGCTATTTTCAGTCTGCTATTACATTCATTTACTTTCCATTTCAAGTTTCAATACATTTGGGCTTCTTTTGTTTGATGCAGCTTCTGCTGTCCTAGTAATGTGGTTTCTGAAGTGAATAGAATGCCAGCATTATACTGTTAGCATGACTGAAAGTAGAATATAACAATGCCACCTACTTCAAATCAGCAAAGAGCTAACTTGATAGGAACATTCTATTTTTCTGAATCACTTTATCCCAGGATGTATCAATATCTCATTTGCACTGAACCATATTTGTAATGATCTAGATGTTGGTCATTCAGAATTATTGTTGAACATAAATGACATCTTACACATTGGACCACTAATGCTATTCTCTTTGCTGTTGTTTTGCTATTTATTTATCCAACATTGAGTATTCCAGTCATCTAACATTTCAAGACCTTCCATATATACCTCACTGCCTGTACAACTATGGAAGCATTAAAATATCTGGTTTATTTCGAAGCTTTGTTTTTTTTGGCATGATTGTCATTTACTCCAGGTCATAATATCGCATAGTGGATTATTTGTTCTCAAGTGCTTTGTTTTTTTCCTATTTATCACTCTGAGGAATGCATGACAGCATGAGTTCATGTTCTCTGACTTCTCTTGTTTCTTTGGCCTTTTCCTTATTTTGTTTAGTTCTTTTGGTTTAAATTGAAGTACATGATCCATGTTATTGAATTGCAGGTCATAACTATATTGGGTCTGAGCACCTCCTTCTTGGGCTCCTTCGTGAGGGTGAAGGTGTAGCTGCTCGTGTGCTTGAGAGTCTTGGAGCTGATCCAAGTAACATACGCACCCAGGTAACTTATTATTTAAGTTTGTTGTGAATTAATGCAAGATAAGTATTGATACAATTTTGAGCTTCATTATTGAATAGGTTATTCGAATGGTTGGAGAAAGCACTGAAGCTGTTGGTGCTGGTGTAGGTGGAGGAAGCAGTGGCAATAAGATGCCCACACTTGAGGAGTATGGAACTAATTTGACAAAGTTGGCAGAGGAGGTAATTTTGGATCATCAACTTAAGAACATACTTGCTAATTATTACCATCAACATGAAACAGCTGAGCTACTTGGTAACTCTGCAGGGAAAGTTAGATCCTGTTGTTGGGAGGAGAGAACAAATAGAGCGAGTTACACAAATTCTGGGTAGGCGTACGAAGAATAATCCCTGCCTAATTGGGGAGCCTGGTGTTGGAAAAACAGCCATTGCAGAAGGACTTGCTCAGCGCATTGCTACTGGGGATGTTCCAGAAACAATTGAAGGGAAACAGGTGTTTTACCTACTCATTACTTCATTTTTATATTTTATAAAGAGGTTGAAATCACAGAACAGCCCAGAAGTACTTCTAGACTGCTATTGGATCGCCACTTTTTCTATCATTCTGCACATGTGAATCTATCATATATAATTTACTTTCAACTTTGTAATCTAGGTGATTACTCTTGATATGGGGCTTCTTGTTGCTGGTACAAAATATCGTGGAGAATTTGAAGAAAGGTTAAAGAAGTTGATGGAAGAAATTAAACAAAGTGATGAAATAATACTATTTATCGATGAGGTTCACACATTGATTGGAGCAGGAGCAGCAGAGGGTGCCATAGACGCTGCTAATATTTTAAAACCAGCTCTTGCAAGAGGTGAATTGCAGGTATGCCTGTATGCCCCAATTTGTTATTTAACTTGTACTTTCTATTGTAACTCTTATCAATTTTGTTTCAGTGCATTGGAGCCACAACCCTTGATGAATACAGAAAACATATAGAGAAGGATCCTGCTTTGGAAAGACGGTTTCAACCTGTCAAAGTTCCCGAACCAACAGTGGATGAGACAATACAGATACTTCGAGGGCTTCGTGAAAGATACGAGATTCATCACAAACTTCATTATTCTGATGAGGCTTTAGTTGCCGCTGCTCAGTTGTCCCATCAGTACATCAGGTTTGTGAATTGTATTTTAATATCACCCTTTTATTGTAGATGCTGCACATTATACTACTCCCTGATTCTGTTTATTAGAAGCATTCATTGCTTTGTGACCTACACATAACTTTGCAGTTTTATATGATTTCTTTTATTGTTTCTCTGATTGTTAAATGAGTAAATGCATTGTTATCTATGATCATTTGGTCAATTATTGATGTTTTTTTTTTTTGCCTTTTGGAGTGATTTAATTTAGGTAATTTTAAACTATTGTAGAATGTGCATATTTAGGAAGAGTTTGCACCATGTAACTGGATGTGGTTATCTATCATTCAGAATCACTTGGTATTGCAATGAACCTTACTGTCTTGTTCTAGACAATGTCACCAGGTTAGGGCCATATTTAGTGTGCTTAGCCAATTTCAACAGTTCCCTCTAATGACCTTCATCTGCCTTGTTCTGCTTCTGGAAATTAACCATCTTCTATGCTATCAGATTGTGTTTGGAACATCATTCGAGATCTCTTTCTGGTTTTTTTGTTTAACTATGCTATTTTTCATATTGGCTGTCAAACTTTTGTTGCTCATGACAAACATAAAAATCTTGTTTTGATTGTTCATTATCTTGTCATCTCTTTATTCTGCCGAGTATTTTGATTATTATCCTCTTGTTTTGACCAAATGAATGACTCAGAGAACCAAAAACATTATTATTTCCAAGTGATTATTTATATCACGCCATTAGCGATTGTTGCAGTTATTCTTTTTTGTCTTTATTTCTTATGCTTTCTGCTTCATATTTAGTGATCGTTTCCTTCCTGATAAAGCAATCGACTTGATCGATGAAGCTGGATCTCGTGTTAGGCTTTGCCATGCACAGGTAAGCTATTACATTATCTAGCATGGTTTGTCCTGTCATATTCATTTCCAGTTAATATTTTTCTTTACAGCTTCCGGAGGAGGCCAAGGAACTGGATAAAGAACTTAGGCAGATCACTAAAGAAAAGAATGAAGCAGTCCGTGGCCAAGATTTTGAAAAGGTACTATTTACTCCTGTTGCACTTTGAGTATCTGAATATTCCCTGAGGTGTTGAAAGTTTAAAACTTAGCTATGTCGCATAGAAAAATACCAGTTTGATGACCTGATTGTTATATTATAAGCATATACCACCCACGGATGATCTCTAGCACAAAGTAACAAATGACATCGGATACATAGTTATGCATTCTCACCAAATAGCTTGCTTTATTTTATTTTATTAATTTTAAATATCTTTTTTATTTTATTGTGCAACCTGTAAGCTATTCATGTATTTCTGAACCTAAATTGCCTTTATATTCCTACATTTCTTTTTTCAGGCAGGAGAATTGCGTGACAGAGAGATGGAGTTGAAGGCCCAGATATCAGCTCTGATTGACAAAGGCAAAGAAATAAGCAAAGCAGAGAGTGAGGCTGGTGATGCTGGTCCTATTGTAACAGAATCAGATATCCAACACATTGTATCTTCATGGACTGGAATTCCTGTGGAGAAAGTCTCAAGTGATGAAAGTGACCGCCTTCTCAAGATGGAACAAACTCTCCATACACGTGTTATTGGGCAGGATGAGGCTGTCAAAGCCATAAGCCGTGCCATTCGTAGAGCTCGTGTGGGTCTTAAGAATCCCAATCGCCCAATGGCCAGCTTCATATTTTCTGGTCCAACTGGTGTTGGTAAATCAGAATTGGCAAAGGCACTGGCCTCTTATTATTTTGGATCTGAGGATGCCATGATCCGGCTTGACATGAGTGAGTTCATGGAGAGGCATACTGTCTCAAAGCTCATTGGCTCACCCCCTGGTTATGTTGGTTACACTGAGGGTGGTCAGCTTACTGAAGCAGTTCGCCGTCGCCCCTACACTGTTGTCCTATTTGATGAGATAGAAAAAGCTCACCCTGACGTCTTCAACATGATGCTCCAGATTCTGGAAGATGGGAGGTTGACAGACAGTAAGGGGCGGACGGTGGACTTTAAGAACGCCCTTTTAATTATGACCTCCAATATTGGAAGCAGTGTGATTGAAAAGGGAGGACGTAGGATTGGATTCGACCTCGACTATGATGAAAAGGACAGCAGTTACAGCCGAATAAAAAGCCTCGTCACAGAAGAGTTGAAGCAATACTTCCGCCCAGAATTTCTCAATCGACTTGATGAAATGATAGTCTTCAGACAGCTAACCAAATTGGAGGTCAAGGAGATTGCTGATATAATGCTCAAGGAAGTCTTTGACAGGCTGAAAGCCAAGGATATAGAACTACAAGTGACAGAGAGATTCAAGGAAAGGGTGGTGGATGAAGGCTACAACCCAAGTTACGGAGCTAGGCCGCTGAGAAGAGCTATAATGAGGCTCCTGGAGGATAGCTTAGCTGAGAAAATGCTAGCTGGGGAGATCAAGGAGGGAGACTCAGCTATTATGGATGTCGACTCTGATGGCAATGTGGCCGTTCTGAATGGTGGGAGCGGTTTGCCTGAGTCAGTGCCCCCATCTATTCCAGTATAGATATCCTGAGGCTGATTTGCTTGTTTTGGGATCACACAAGTAGCTTCTACAGCTCAACTTAATAATATTTAGTGCTTTATCTTTGTTTACAGTATTCAGGTGCATTCATATCCATGGGCATTTACAAGGAAATCAAGTAGATAAGTGAATTTGGAAGATGGGTGATAGGACTGAGGCGAGATTTGGATGATTCTATAGACAAAATTGCGAGGCATTCTTTATTGCTCTGATAACTTTTACACTAAATGACTTTCTTGTCCTAGTCGACTTGTCCCATACATAACCACAAAGTGTTCTAACCTGCCAGCAAAGGTAATTTGACTTTGACCCTCCAAATGAATTGTGCAACGTGGGATTATCTGTTCATGGATTATCAAGTTAAGGTTTTAATATTCAAGAGAATGTATATGTTTGTATTTATTAATACTTCACCATTCAAGGTGAGACACATATATCATCAACTGGTCACATCTCTGACAACAAACTTAATAGTACCTTCTCAGTCAATGTGATGATGAGGCGACACTATGAATGACCTCTTCTATCTGGGCGGTGCGCAGCTTCTAGCCGCTCAATTCTAGGCCACAGGTGGCGTCAACGTGGATCCGCCCCAGGTGAGAACGAACCTTCAATGAACTCTGGAGAGGACATCACCGTAGTCAAACGGTGTCTCCTGTTGAGCTTTCAAAACTTTTATCAATTGATAAACAAATAAATTTTTTAAAAAAATTGCATGAAGAGGCTTCAAGTTAGAGTTGCACGAAGTGCTTTTAAGATTCAAATAAAACATAGTTATCCAAAGTGTATAGGTTGAGATATTCAAATGAGGTTTTTGGAATTTGATTTATGGAGGCAAGGGTGCCATCCTCTATGGCCTTGTGGCGCTTTCAAGTGGTGAAGGAGGTCAGTGGATTCTTAATTAATTTGTGGCTATCCGCATGGGGTAGATATGTGAGGTACAATTAATGTTAGAAAAATATTTAATTAGTTAAATTTGAGTAGTTTTATGGTTCTAACTTTGTTGTTATTAGTGCTTAATTGAAGCCTTAAAAGCAACAACTAGAGTTTAAATGGAGCAGAAGAAAATCACGAAACTACAATTAGAGAAGACTGACATGGAAGAATTATGAAGTCAAAAAGCTCTCTTCCTTTTATGATTGATTGGACGCTTTAACCTCCCTTAAAGGAGCACTAACTAACGGAAGCTTCAACCCAAGAAAGCCAATCTGACTAAAAGACATCAACCATAAACATACTTTATTGATGTCACACTGATTCTGAAGGGACTAGCTCTTTACATTGAATACAATCATTGAAACTCATTCCCATTATCCCCTCATCTCATTTCATCTCATATCCAAAAAAAAATCTCAGTCAGTAATTCTTCATTCTCAGAGTCTGCTTTCACAGTTCTCCGGGCAGTGTGCTCGACTTTCCAGACTATTATTTCATTTGCCTCTCTAATCATTGAGGCAACTGAGCCGGAACGATTCACTCGCTCCCGGGGCACACTATCGTTGACAGTGTTCATTTGCTGTCTCATCATTATTTGCACCCCATGCACCTGCATGGCCAATGCCACCGACAAGTGCTTTTAATTCTTACTCATGCAATCTGCAGTCCAAACGCAGCACTGCCTAATCATGGCCGAATGACTTGATGACACTGCCGTGAGGTGATCATGACGTGCAGACGTTCCAAATGAAATGCAGAAAAGTATTCATGAAAGAAAAAAAAAGATCCAACGATCGAAGAAAACTCACGTGCAGATCCATTGCATGATGGTCATGTTCGTCCATCCAGTTCCACTTTCGGATGCAAGAGCTAACTAGAAAGGCAAACTCATCCCTCACTGTTCATCTGCCTGCCATTTCTTATTCGACCTCTCCCCTCTCCTCTTATTACTGCTCTAGCTGCCAATTTCCTCGAAATGATCAGATTTAGATTCGATGTGTTAGAATCACACAAGGGACCAGAAGTCCATGAGATCATAGAAGACGTGTAGGAAAACCTTCAGCTCTATGCCATCGCGGATGCTTATAATTCTTTCCATGATCATATCCTGTCGAGATCAATCCTTGCTCATCCAACTTAGTCTCCATGGACCAAGAAGAAACCTCTCCGACCATACTGTTCTATGAAGAAGAGGGGAAGGAGGAGGAGAAGGAAAAAAAGGAAGATACAGCGTTGGTCACTCGAGATTGGCTGAAATTAGGCCAAGCAGCGCCATCGTCGTCGGACGGACCTAGTTTGTCGGCGCAGCCGCCGCCGGAGTTCTGGGTGAGGAATTTTTTACCGATAGGTCTGAGGGTGGTTAGTCCGCCAAGAAGACCACAGTCAGGTGTTTGGCTCAGACTTCAGGCTGCTACAAATCAGTAAGTTAATTACTTAATTATTGTCATAATATATACACTCTTTCCTTTGACACAGATGATTAGAATTAACATTTAGTTTTATTCTCTTTTCTTTATGATTCATGCAGAACTGGGACAGAAGTTTGTTTGCCCCAGATAGCCAATAAATACTTGAGAATAAAGTAAATATATATAAACCTAAACTCTTTGTTGCATTTCTTGTATATATTGACTTCGTATTTGCATGCAAACTGTGCATCTATGTTGATGTTGGCGCTTACCTTCTGCTCATAATACACAACACTATACAGGGATGGGAGACTAACAGTCAGATTCCTTATGAAATACTTGGTGAAGAAACTCGGACTGGAGGATGAATCAGAGGTATAATCCATCATCATCGTTTTTACTGGCACATTAATTGGTTTTTCACCACTGCTCATGGTTAATTGTTCTATATATATATAGTAAATGATGAAAAGAACTTAAGTTGCAACTACAATTAAGTTACATGAGTTTAGGTGGGATGTTGGTATCTGATTGCCAAATCATTTCTCCCCCATAATGATTGAGGCCATGCCTGAGTCAGTAGCTAGTACTTCTGCTGCCTCAGTTGGTAAAATTGCCAATCATGTAGTGATCATGATCATTCATAAACTGTAATCCATACACAAGTAAAGCGCAGCAGTGACTGTGAGACAGCCTCTCAATTGTACGTACTCTCAATGAAGCATGGTAGCTAGCTTACTGTTCAGCATGTAGTCTCCAATCAGGTAGAATTGTCTTCGTCCAACTTAATTGAATAAAAATCATTTTAAACTCTAATTTCAAGGATAATTTTTTTTTAAAAATAGTTTGCCCTGTATAAGAAGAAACAGAGAGAGATAGAGAAAAAGAAGGGGTCTTTATCTCTGCTAATAATCTCCTGTCATGCTGTTGCTGATCTCACATCAACTTCATTGGAATTGGAACAGATTCATGCACATTACGAAGTGCATTGGTGCACTACAAACTTGAAACCCCACACGATAAGTTCACAGTTCAACAGATTGGGCCATTGGGGACAACACAAAAGATCTATCTACGAATATATATATATATATAAATCCAAAATTAGGTGCCCAACCAAACATCAATCATGGATACGAAAATTGACAAATTAAGGACCACATTTTACATAATAGATGTCATCAGGTAGAAGGGGGCCTTCACTACTCTAGTTATGTATCATTTTTGAAGAAGAAAATAAGAGTATAGGAAGCAATCACCTTCCTTATCTCTACGTTAACTGCACAACCAAAAGCATTTGTTGCATCTAAGTTGACAACTAGTTTGTCATGATGCGAATTTTTAGCTAAAGGGGCTCGAATGATAATGAAAGGCATTTAGGGAATACGACTTGAGTAGGACCATACTTCGATTAGCAAAAGTACCTTTAGTTTTGTAAATTAGTACATAATCTTAATTACGAACGAATGTGTAAACCATGCATTATGCATTATTGGTGCACTTCATTTCACCACGAAACAAAACATGAATAGAGAGTTGCCATTTTGTTCTTGGAAGTGAAAGGTGAAGGAATAATCAAATATAAGATTTAGTAAATCATTTAGAATAAGGATTCTTTAGATGATAATAAAATTACTCAATCGATAAAATTTAAAAAAAAACATATAATTATCTAATTTAACAAATATTTGACACATAATTATCTCACAAACTTAATATCAATAACATAAAATTAAACAACTTAAATATTTTACCAAATACATCAAAATATTAATTATTAAAACTCACAGTAAGAGAACCTAGGCACTTATTAAATATTATTGCACTAACAATCTACTACGCCACTCGGGAATATCGATCGTCGTATAAACACACACAAGGTTTATCTTTCTTTTGTTAAATCTTTAACCATTTTGTCAAAATAGGGATTCTTGCTTTAGTACCTAGATCTTAGCTTCAAAATATAATTTATATGTTGTGAGTTTACAAATTTGCCAAACTATGTCATATAAACACATCCTCTATTAATTGTAAATGGACCTTCTATCTCCAATAAAATGGTCTATTAAGTTATAAGTTTCCAAAATATTAAATGAATAGTATGATGCATCTTATGTGTAGAAGCTCAATAGGTCTATATTTTTTGTGATGGGCCAAAGATATGTCATTGAATATATAATGTTATGTTTTTTAGGACATAGAGATGAGATACACATTCAATTTCTTTCCTCTTTCATATTAGAAATAAGGTGGTTCTCTTTATATTCAATAATCTTCTTGATGATTTAACATGAGTTGTTAATCCTCCCATATTATGATAATTTTTATCAACTTAATCTTAATTTTAAAAAATCAAGATAATAAATAGATTAATTTCCTTATAGCATATTCCCATGTACAAATACTTGAAACCCGTTAAATTTACATGGTCTTATATATATGCTCGATTTCTTATACAATGTATATCATAAGTACATGCTGAATTTAAATCATATTGCTAAACCATTAAAACAATTTAGTTAAATCCAATAATTTAGAAACAATAATAATAATAATAAGATACTTTTTAGGTGATGACATTAGACAATCAATTTAAGCTAGCTAGGGATCGATAATAATAACTACACAAGAAAAATTTAAAAAAAAAAAACTCAAAACTCCCCTAAAACTAAACTCCCTTTCGATCGAGGCATCTTTTAGAATTCACACCCATTTGAGTCCTCTTTTTTTTAATATTTAGAAATACATTAAATTGTTTAAACGACACACAATTTAGAGGGCAAAATTCATTTTCAAGTTATTTATTTATTTTTAAAAAATAAGACTATAAAATAAATTATTTAGGTTTACTAGATATTCTAGTTTGAGAAGTCATGGCTTAATTACTCTTTAAATTTATATTAGTGACAGACTTATGCATGACTGATTAATAGAATTGAGATTTAATTAAATAGTATATGATTAATTAATTATGTTTTCCTTATATAATTAATCAAATTAATCAAGCAGTATTTACTGATTTAATTTATCAAAATATCTTAGCAACTGAAATTAGGACAAACAAATAGACCAACATTAATAAAAATTCTTTATGCCTTCATACAATAATATAATGAACACTGGAAGAATAATTAATTAAACACAAATTCAATAAGGTATATACATTGTTGATAAATCACAGATCGATCGACTAAGAAAGCACTAATAATTCATTCATTCTTTTAGACTTTGGAATTCCTTGTATTTAATTATACTTTCTTATTTAGTCATTATAAAAAAAATCAAATAAAATAAAATTTCAGTGACATTTTCTATTAAAAAAAACTAATTTTTTTAATAAAAATAATCTAGTTATGATATTTGATAATTTTGTTAAAAGGCAATTTAGGACAGAGATTTTTTTTTAATACTTTATCACCATTTAAAGATGGATTATATATCAAAGTGATACTCCCTTTACTTAATTAACATCCTCAGTTGCATCTATCTATCTCAACTTGAATCAGGTGGAGATTTCTTGCAGAGATCGAAACCTTCTCCCCTTCTTCGCATTGCAGTATGTTCGAGATACGATTTGGAGTTCAAGCAATGCAATGGTCATGATTCCCGACTCGCCGGGGTCGAGTGTTGATCATGTCATGATACTGAAGTACAGGAAGAGTTCACAACCGTATCTAGGCCAAGCTCATGTAATCAGACATTTCTTCCTCCGCTAGCTTTTACTGCACTTATTTCAATTATTTTTTTCCTTCTTTTTTGCTCGACTGATTAATTTGCTAACAACAGATTCTAGTTTCTTCATTGATTTCTTTAATTTGTGAATTCCTGTACGAATTCTGAGACACTGAACAAAGTTTTTAGTTACTGATACTGAGAATGATCATAAAATTATATATACAAATTTACTCGGAGAATTTTTGTGATGGTTCAACAGTTTTTCTTTTTCAATTTTTTTTATTATTGTATTTTACTCTGGGTGTAAATGAGTCAAATTCTATCAAGTTGAACCGTGTTTAAACTTATTTATTTAGTTATCAATTTTATTCAAATTTATTTATTAATTTAGTCATGAATATTTTCATAAATCTTATAATTTATACTTAAATTTTAATTTATTGTTAAAATTTTTACTATTTCATTATTTTTAAAATATTAGAAATACTAGATTTATGAAGAATACAAAAGAAATCTAAAAAAATTGGTCACCAATGTTTTTTCAGATATAGTATTTTTGATAATTTAATTTTATATAAATTAATAAATAAATTTATTTATGAATATATATAATATATATAATACCAAATTTATTAACTAGGATTCGATCCCTTTACTGCCGGCCCTAATGGAATCTACTAAAAGAAGTTGGGCCCCATTTTGGGCTTGTCGAGGTGTGTAGGGCCATGATCCGGCCACCATTCCCAGCCCATTCTCACTCTCAAGTCTCATTTTCCACTCCCAATCGACGCCGACGCCCCTCGCCCCTCACGATTGGCGCCTACGGACGAGGGCGAGGAGAATTGTTTGGAATGATGGGGCTGGTGGAGGTCGTTGGCAGTGAGGTTTCTGCTGATCGGCACAAGGCGATTCGGCTTTTTCGAATTAGCTGACGCGGGCACGCCATAGTCCGCGATGTTGGTCTTGGCGCGGCGGCGTAGGACTTGCGCACGGTCAGTTTCGGGAATAGGTAAAGTCTCATTGTGCCATTTTTGGTCGATCATTTTCTGGTAATGCGAGTAATTCGAATGGTTGATGTACATGATGCACAAAATTGACTTCTGCTAAGACCTGCTGATTCACATAAGATTTGTTTGAAGAAGCTTTGGTAAATCGGTACGTTTTTGGTTAGTTTATCCATTTATGATTCTAGAAGTTTATAGAGCAAACTCATCTGAACAAGTCATTTCTTCCAGTATGCAGTGACGTCGGAAAAAAGCTTTATTTTTCAATGGCCGACTAGCAAAATTGCTCGAGACTCAGACTCAGTAAACAAGATTTTATTATCCAATTTAATATAGCGATGGTTTCAAAGTAAGAGTTTTGACTTAGTCATTGGAGGGACTAAAAGTCTGAAGCCTTGATCTTCTGCATCAAAGTGTATAAAAATAAACAGCAAGCAGGAATCTTCTTGCAAACTCTTGTTTCAGAGAGAAAGATAGAGAGGAAGAATCATATTGCAGTTTGACTTGTCGATTAATCTTCTACAATGAAGGCTTGGCAATTAGCTTCTCTTTATATCCTTATCATTGTTGCAAGAATGGTGAATTCCAACCTTGAAGGTATGTTCTTGAAATTAAGTGTCAATTTAAAATTCTTTAATTACAGCCTCCAAAATCTTTGTTCAAAGGAATATGTAAAGAAAATAGACATAATTTTTGTAATAACTCGTCCTATTAAAATGGTTATTGATTCTTTGATCTTGTGTTTGGCAGGTGATATTCTTTCTGCCCAGAGAAGGGCTTGGAATGATCCGGATAATGTCCTGCAAAGCTGGGATCCAACTCTGGTGAATCCTTGCACTTGGTTCCATGTCACCTGTAACGCTGAAAACTCTGTTGTGCGAGTGTAAGCTTTTCTATGCTCGACTAATCACTTCATTTTTATTAGTATCACAATTGAAATGACTTTGAAATATACATTAACAATGCTTGTTTATTTTGTTGCTTATTGTCACTTTCCTCATAAGTGCTATGTTTGGCAATTAGAATTGATTAGTGAAATTTTCAATGACTAATGCTGAAATTGCGATAGGCCTAACCTTCAGTAGTAAATGTTACACTCATTGCTTAATATTTGATATGCTTTTTGGAACAGGGATTTGGGCAATGCATCATTATCAGGTCCTCTTAGTCCTCGTTTGGGAGGACTAGCAAACCTTCAATACCTGTAAGAACCTTGTTTAAGGGTAATTTAATATATAATTTCAGGATTTAAGTTAGATTGTATTTCTGCATAAGTAAATATTGTTAGAAGAAAATTTGAAGTAACATCACTGCTTGTGATTTAATGAATGAAATGGTTATTATTGCAGAGAGTTGTACTCAAATTCATTCACTGGAACAATACCAGCTGAACTGGGGAACTTGACGAAGTTGGTGAGCTTGGATTTGTATGAGAATTTATTAAGTGGAGTAATCCCTACTACTCTTGGCAACATCCAGTCTTTAGCTTACTTGTAAGTTTGCAATTACTATTTACAACTATAAATTTTTAAAAAAATGAATGTAAATGAAAATATATCATTTTGTTCTATATACATGATAAACATCAAAAGAATGTTGTAATCTGATTGTAGTTTCATTGCTAAGGATTTAATGAATGAATGATATCGCAGGAGGTTGCATTCAAATAACCTAACTGGCGCAATACCATCTATACTAGGGAATTTGACAAAGCTGATTATATTGGATTTCTCCAGCAATGCATTGAGTGGCTCAATCCCTTCTTCTCTTGGCAACATTGAGTCCTTAGAATACTTGTAAGTTCCCTGTACATTAAACGTTTCTGTCACTTCCAATCCACAATAATAGACTAAAGTATTTGCAAATTTTCCAGGCGGCTTAATGGAAATATGCTTTCTGGAGTAATACCAGAACAAGTGCTTGATCTCATTGCCACTGGGAACCTAACTGAGATGTGAGAGGAATTCTGCAATCCCTCACTTTTCAATTAAAAATATCTTGAAGTTAAGGAAAAATCTGATCATCATTTTGGCATGTGTTTTGGCAGAAATGTTTCAGACAATAATTTGAATGGGACAACTAGGACTTCTGGGAAAAGAGGTGAGTCATATCCATCAACAAATCGGGCTTTATTGGAAGAAATATACTTCCGGTTATATATATAATTTATGCTAAACATGTATGATTTCATTGTGTTTGATTAATTTGCAGTTACTACCATCATTCAAGATGCATAAGCTTCAGACTGTTTTACATCCAGTGCTGCTCAAGAAATAAAGAAAAAATCTACACCAAGCATTATTTACTTGTCATTCTAGTTTTGGGATGATTGATTCTCCCTGAAAACTGTAATTTTGTGCTTCCACTTTCATTCTTATTTTTGAAGATGCAGACCTTTCCTTTACGACAATTATGGATTTTCTGCCAAAATATTACACTTCTTTTGGTTGGTTTAACCTGAGAACAGGAAAAAGAGCTATTTGTTTGGTGGCATACAATTTGTATCTCAATTATAAATCTTATTTATGATGATGATGGATTACAATACAATAAGATGTATAAGACTATAGGAAGTTTTAGCGCAAAGCAATATGTCAACTGTGCTGCCATCAGCCCTTTCAATATATTTCTAAATTGATAGGCCCTCACGATGCCACTCGAATTTCAAGCAATGCAATCCAACCATTTGCCACAGAACTGCTCAGACTTTTGAACAGAAAGCTGCAAGTATTCTGCTTCATTCAATACCTTTATGGTGAAATATTATATATATGTATATATATAATATATATTTGCACTTGAGGACTTAATTATTTAGGAAACTGAAATTGGATTCTGGGTTGCCTACAGTGCATGATGTAGTGCTTTGAAGAGCAGTAGCCTGTGACTGAGCTGTTTAGGTTGGTCCTGGGGAGGGGTGCAAAAGAGGAACCAGAAAGTTCAGAACAGAGCTGCTATATGCAGAAGAGCAGTAGAATTTTGAAAGGGAAAAGTGATGAACCTATGACCCACATTCCTCAGGCAGGCTCTCTTGCATTGAATGCTTACTAGTGTTGTCTTTTTCAGCGTCGAGACAGATAGCAGTGAGAAGAGTATGGAAAAGCCAATGGTAGATAGGAGAGGAAAAGGGGATGGCTTTACTCAGGTAAATTGGAATTATTTACTTGGGTGTTTCAAGTTGCTTGCTAAACTCTTCTAATTGTCAATTGTCTTGAAAGGAGATCAGATGCAGCAACTCTAATGGCTTCAGCCTTATGTCACTGCAGTAGGAGAAAGAAAGCATTGGCCAAACCGTATCGAGTATGAAAGCATTTGCCTTATTATGATGTCCCTCTCATCTCTTAAATTCTGTTCTTATCTATTGCTTTTTGGAATTTATTATTAAGGTGGTGAATGAATCTTGTGCAGTTAGTAGATTAATTGGATGACCCTGAAAATAAAATATTGTTAATAATGATCTCTCTGCTATTGTCAAACAAATGATAATTCTGATTAGATTGGGCTTTACCAAGGAGACTTTCAGGCCATTTTGTTTTTGTTTTCCAATATTTATCATATTGTTTAAGTCAAATGTTCTTGCTGTGTACTGGAAATAAAAGCGAAATATTCTGCAAATTGGAGTTTGCTGTTTGATCGAAGACATGGGATTTTGGAGAGTTGATCCAGGGAAAAGGGGTGCGAACGGGTGAGGCGCATGAATGCGACGGGCAGGCGCATTTAAGCCGCATGCACACGCGTCGTGTTCTGAGATGAATTGCAAGTTCTCGGTCCGCAGGACTCCTTCAGCGCCAACCTGGAATTTTTTGCGGTTTGAAAAGGCGCTACGCGAATGGCCTCCAACTTGACTTTATCTACGAGTTTACCCTCCTTTTTTTTTTCGTCCCGTCTCTCGGTTGAAATTATAGCAGCTTTTGTGAAAAGGAATGTAAAATTGAAAAAGGATGATTGATACAGAGGACATCATGTCACGATGACGGGTAATTAATTACAGCATTAATTATGGTTGACTATTTAACATTTATTTTCCTTTGCTTGAATTTTTTTTTTCTTCTGGCTTCCCCATTATAAAAGTCAATGTCAATCCTGAAATATTCTGAATGATCTTGGTACATTTCCAATTTTGCCACTCTCACGCTGCCTCTTTCTCTTCTTCAAGCGCAGTTTAGTGTGGGGGGAAGTACCTCGTTGCGAGTTGCAGCCACGACATGCCGGGGAATCACTTCCCGCCCTCGATGTAGGCGGCCACCCATGGGTTGCCTCCTCAGCAAACGGAGCGCCGCCGCCCCCTCGGCCCCCGCTGAGAAAGCGACCACAACGCGGCCCCCCGACCGCCCTTGCATCACCGCCCTGCTCTCCCCTCTCGACCCCTCCACCTGGCCCACCTGGCTCCTCGCCGTCGCTGGAGAAGCCCTCCGCGGGTGGAACCCTCGCCGAGCCGACTCGTTCCGCAAGGTTGCCAAGGTACGGTCTCTCCGCCTTCCCACATTCTAAAGACGGAATTTTGGGGTGTTTTGTTGAGGAAAGCTCCGGTCTTGGTGCGGGTTCCAGATCGGGTCGGGAACGTACAGCAACGTGTACAAGGCGCGGGACATGGAGACGGGGCTGATGGTGGCGATGAAGAAGGTGCGCTTCGACGCGGTGGAGCCGGAGAGCGTGCGATTCATGGCGAGGGAGATCACGGTGCTCCGGCGACTCGACCACCCAAACGTCGTCCGGCTTGAGGGAATTGTCATCTCCCGCGTCTCCTCCGCTCTTTACCTTGTCTTTGAGTACATGGAGCATGACCTCGCTGGACTCGCCGCGGCACCCGGTGTGCATTTCACGGAGCCCCAGGTCAGCCCACATTCCTATTTAGGTTCTCAGACTTTTGGAACGCAAAGTTGCATCTTCTTCCTTGTGATTTGATCCGGTCAATTCTTAGAATTAAATGTCCTTCTTCTACTGTTCTATCAATGCATTATTATTATTATTATTATTATTATTTGCAACCATTTACTTTTAGATGCAATTGTTGGTGGATGGTACTCTACTTTGAAAATTCGACCAATTTTGGAGGATGAAAAAATAAACAAAAAAAAGGATAATACTTGCACCTCTAAAAACCTTTGTAGCCTAATAATTAGTCTGAAAGGGATTGAAAGTGCTCGAGTATTCTTCTTGCTGTCTCTGTGTTTGCAGTTAATTAGGCATTGTTTACCGTAGGAAGAAAGTTTGACTGGTATGTTATAAAACATTTATGACACAACTTCAACTATTTTGTTTCGTTCACTTTTGTGATTCATAATTGTTATAATTTCAAGGCGCTACAAAATAGACGAGGTGTGTATTGACTGTGAGATGTGTCAAGTTTAAGTTTATACCCTAAGAAAATGAGCGTTAGCAACACCGGAATTCATCTATAGGTATGCCTATTTTTTGTACCTTTGCCTTTGTGCTATATCCACTTGAGATTCTATCTTCTGTAATTTGCTCCAGGTCAAATGCTACATGAAGCAGTTACTTTCTGGTCTCGAGCATTGTCACAGCCGAGGAGTCCTGCACCGGGACATCAAAGGATCAAATTTGCTTTTGGACAATGAAGGAACACTCAAGATAGCTGATTTTGGACTTGCTTCTACCTTTGATCCTGGCCATAAGGCACACATGACTAGTCGAGTGGTCACGTTGTGGTATCGTGCTCCAGAACTCCTACTTGGTGCGACAAACTATGGTGTTGGTATTGACCTCTGGAGTGCTGGCTGCATTTTGGCAGAATTATTTATGGGAAAACCAGTATTACCTGGAAGCACTGAGGTAATGACATAGTATACCATTTATCTACATAGTGCCATCATCAACAGTTGCATTCCTAACATCTGATGGATATGTCTTGGAAAAAATATTGTCAATAGGTTCACCATTCCCTAAAGCAACAGTTACTACCAATGTCATAATGCAAATATATGTTTTTTTTTCCCCTTAATGATTTGTTTATGGAGGTGAAACTGGAGAGTTCCTAATTGTTAATGATTGTGCTGATAGACTTCACATATTACGACTAAACTAGAGGTTTGAGCTCCTCATTGTGTGCACATAGGTGGAGCAACTGCACAGGATCTTTAAGTTGTGTGGATCACCTTCAGAAAAGTACTGGAAGAAGTCAAAATTGCAGCGTGCTACTATTGTGAGGCCAAAACAAAACTACACCTGTTGCATAAGAGAAACCTTCAAGGAGTTTCCACCTTCTTCTCTGTCTCTAATTGACTCACTGCTTTCACTTGACCCAGATGATAGAGGCACAGCTACTGCTGCATTGAACCATGAAGTGAGTACTTCAATGATTACCTTTTATGGTAACCCAATTTCATCACTAGTAGGGATACTTTGATGTACTATTAAAATAATTATCTGAGGATAATTTACAAATTTTCAAGTAACAAATACTAACAAAAGCATTCATCAATAACCAATTTTTTCTGTTAGTACAGTTCTTCGCCACCGAACCTTATGCCTGTGATCCATCAAGCTTGCCTCAGTATCCTCCAAGCAAAGAAATGGATGTAAAACTGAGAGAGAAGGCCAGAAGGTAAATACCTGCTCCTTTAACGGGAACAGGCCTTTTCATCTACTAACAATACTTGCTTTCTTTCTTAACTCCACAGGCAAAGCATTGTTTGTCGGAAAGGCTATTCTGAAGCATCAAGACGATCTAGTGTCCGTAATTGCCATAGCAGAGCAGTCCCGGCTCCAGAAGCCAATGCAGAGCTGCAAGTAAATTTGGAAGTACGTCTGTTAATGCTCACATTCTAGTCTATTGCTAAACCATTGTTTCACTTTTGTTCTCTTCTATTTTGAGAGAGATCGAGAAAAGAAGGTAAAAATTTATAATCTTGCTTCTAGTAGTCCGTTTACTGGTGTTGGGATACAAGTTAGTTAGGATAGATTGCTTCTGCACATAAGCTTTATATACCATGAATATGGACTAATACGGACATTAGCTCTTATAGGGTTCTTTTAACATCTTGTGATTTTCTTTCTTCTTTTTTTCGTCATAAACTCAAATTGGTATCTTTCCCCCGTTGCTAAATTGCAGAGAATGCGACTGATGACTCATATAAATGTGACAAGCAAAAGCGAGAAGTTCCCACCACCCCATCAGGATGGATCTGTTGGAATCCCGTTGGATGGACCAATGTCTTTCATAGCATCAGATACTTCTTTTACTTCCTCAGTGTTTGAAGCAAAGGAATACTCCGGGGGAGGATTGGTTGCTGCCGAAGGCACTCACAAGAGGAATATAGGCAAAGAGGAACCAAGAGGTTTGAAGAGATTCATGGAGATCAAAAGAAATACAAGAGTGCATGGGGCCAAAAGGAAAGAATTAGAAGTTTTGGGTCAGTGAAATAGTAGTTAGCCTTCTGTATCTCATGCCCATTCACTTCACCGTATAAAATGTACAGCTAGGAAGACTTGAGGTGTTTGCTATCTTTCATTTTGTTTGATTATGAATTTGGTTGGCTCAGGTTGAACTCTTGATTCATTCATACCTCAACTAAGTTTCCATTATTTATCATTTCTTCAGCACTTGGTGCTGAAGCTCGCCGGTGACATGGAAAACGCCCTGTCCCAAGCGTACCAGAACTTAACCGACTGGTTGCTCGCAACGCTTTGGCCGTCGTTAACCAAATAATTCTCTACCTCGCGACGAAACAGCTTCAAGTCGACAGCAACGGAGATGGAGAATCCCAGAGAGCGCAGGAACACACCGTGAACCGTGCAGCTGCATGAGTTCTTCACCTCTTGCGCTGCAGCACCTGAACACTGGACAGACCGGAGTTTTGACTCGCAGCTCTCCCTGCAAATTAACTAAAGCAATAAGTAACACTGCGAGCTAATTGATCGATCATCATTCTTCAGAAGAATGTGAAACGATACCAGTTGAAAAGACTATGGAGCAAGAACATCGCGCAGAGGAATTTCAGTGAAGAAGACATTTTTTTGGAGGATTTCCTCTGTTTTTTTCCCCAACCCCAAGAGAAAGGCTTTGTTCCGAGGGGTTTTACATAGAGCACAGCTTGGATCCTCTTCGGTGAAAACTATTACAAGACAAGTGCCTTCGTGGGTCTAATCGAATTAGTATTCGGGTGATAAAATTGATCCATGCTCTATTTACTTGAAGGGAAGAAAATAAAAATTATAGAACATTTTTTATGGAAATTTTTTTTCTTCATTTACTTTGAAAAAAAAGGAATTATTTTTTTCTTTTATTTATTTAATGGACAGATAAATTTAAAATTTTATCCATGAGTAGATTTTTTTTTCTTTCCTTTAATTTTATTTTTTTCTATTTAAATCGGACAAAAAAAAAAAATTTCTCTTCCACCTAAATTATTTTCTAAAAATTTACTCACGTTGCTCATTGTTAATTGTCAGTCACGATTATTGACCATTGTCACCACTAGTCGCTTGTCATCGTTGATTGTCGATCATCTGTCGTCAACCATTGATCGTCATCGTCCACTGGCCGCTACTATCCAATGAATAAATTTAAGATTTCATCCGTCGACAAATTCTTTTTCTTTCTTTAGTTATATTTTTTTATATTTAAATCGGACGAAAAATCTTTCTCTTCCTCTTAAATTATTTTCAGTTGATAAAAATTTATTCACGTGGTTCGTCGTCTATTGTCAGCCATAGTTATTGACCATCGTCGCCACTGGTCACTTATCATTGTCAACCGTCGATCATTTGTTATCGATCATTATTGCCTACTGGCTGCCCCCACCTATCGAGCGTCATCCGTTGTCATCAATTTTTGACTGTGGTCACCACCTTGCCTTACTAAGTGATAGAGGACGATGGCCAACGACAACCGTTGCCCTAATTAACACAATCACAGGTGAATAATTTTTTATTTACTTTTTATTTTTTTTTCACTTATTCTTTTTTCCTTTGGTTTTTTATTTTCTCAATATTTTTTAAAAAAAAATTATTTCTTTTAGAATTTTTTTTACAGAGAATTTTTTCCTTCCGGAGTAAATAGAGGTTTATTGTGCAAAAGGCGATTCGCTCGCCCTCAACGCCCCCGCCAACCGGTCCCACAGTCAACACGAAGAAGGTAAATCACGAGGAGCACTTTGTGCTCAACCAAGGGCTAGTGCAGCAGGAGGGCAGACACCCTAAAAAGCCTTGCAGCCCTCGGAGATTGACCCTTGCTCTATTGTGCAACTCTGTTGCTGTGAAAAGATCGA
>JBAMHZ010233138.1:0-13945 GCA_037177395.1 Alpinia galanga | reverse complement strand
CTTGGGCTAGGTGTGACATAATCAACCTAGTGGGGACTGACACTTTAGACCATGTTATGAACCAAGTGGGTATAAGAGGAGTGAAATGAACTAGACATGATTCACTGTAGCTGCTAAAAAGTTCAGAAGTAGTTCTAAAATTAACCATTGATTTTTTAGTTAATTGGGGATCATGATGCACTATTAGGTGCCATTCATGATTGTTTCCATAATTAATTGTTAATTATGGATGACCAATATAAATCGAGAACCTAAAAGGTCACACGCACTACGAGTAATTTTCCAAGAATTTAAAGCGAGTTTGAGAATTGAATTCTCAGATTGAGAGAGGGAGACTAAGTTTGGTTATACTAAATAAGGGGCAAGGATGAAAAGAGTTTCATCCAGAAAAGGAAATAAAGTGGGCCACGTCTTATGAATACGGATTGGACTCATAATGAACCAAATTTGTTTGGTTCAATTAGGGGCTTGGTTCAATTAAAGGGATTAGTTTAATGAGCTAAATGGTTTGGTTCTTAATCCATTAAACTCTTGGGCTAGTTTATTGGATTAATGGATATGAGTTTGGAACTCGATCCATAAACCCAATAAGAGACTTATAAATATAAGTCATGAGGTAAAAAAAAAAGATAATAGGTTTTTCTTCTCCCTCATTACCGCTGCCCACCTCTTCTTGCCGCTACCCCTTTCAGCTGGCCAAAGAAGGCTGCTAAGCCTCTTCCGGTGAGTCTTCAACCTCCTCTTTGATAGAGGAATGTTATTTAGTGATTTTTCCACCGGTAGCAAGTGTTTCCTCCCATTAAAATCGCCGAAAACCAAGTTTGAATCAAGTGGACAAAATCTATCAACTTTGATTCGCTCTCTCCGTTTGTGCCATTGGGTTGCGTCTGCACTGGGCACAAATGTTGTCCTTTCATGCGAAGCTAGTACTTCTCACGGGGATAAAACTTGGGCTTTGAAAGACATTCGAGGGAGCTCGGCGTGGATATGAGTAGAAGCAAACTTTGTAGAGTTTGCAGTTGATGACCTTTCCTCTACGGGTCATACGGTAGCTATAACTTGAGTAAAAGTTATTCTAGTTTTTTTTAATAAAATTTTATTTTGTTGCTTTGTCCGTATGTGTTATAACCAACATATGTGTGTGTGCGTGTGATGTAATAAATTTAGGAAATTTTTACATGTTTTCTGCTGTAAGCGTTTACGAAACGCAATCGAGTACATACCTCGTGGGCTGGATATCTCTATAGTTGTGCGATTTGTCACTCCAATGACATGATCCATATTGAATTATAGTGCACTAATCGACTGATATTTACCATCAGTCGACTTCCCATAGCACCAGTCAACTATCGACCTTTTTGTGTCTTGCTTTAGTGCCACTAGTCGACTGTCAACCCTTCTATACCTGACCACAGTAAGACTAGTCGACTATCATCCCATCAGTCAACTGTCCACCACACTAGTCGACTGATCAAACTATCAGTCAACTAGCCTTAGCTAGTTGAGTTGACAGTTGAGTTTTAAACTCAACAACTACTCAAATAGTAATACTAGTTGACTGAAATAAGTCACAGGCTACTAGTACACCTCAAAATTTAGGTTTAACTCTTCAAGTATGATCCTATCGTACTTAGCACTTACCCTTAGCCTAGACCTAAGCCTTAAAGCCTCTTCCATCAGCCTCATGCCTTTAAGATGCCTATGATCCCATGGCTTCTCACCCTTTGTACTTGCCTTTAAGTGCTTCCTTTGGCTTTATCATGCCATCTGGTCTTCCTTTTCCAAGAGGTCATGGCTCCGAGATTTCTTCGCTACGAGCCACACTTTGGGACTTCAATTGTCAAGTTACACTTGGACTTACATTGTCAAGACTACATACTTGGACTTATATCGCAAAGTCTTCATACTTCAACTTTTCCTGCCAAGTCTCCATACTTGGACTTTTCCTGCCAAGTCTTTATACTTGAACTTTCCTTGCTAAGTCTCCAAACTTGGACTTTCTTTGCCAAGTCCCTATACTTGGACTTTCCTTCCAAAGTCTCCATACTTAGAATTGTTAGTGCAATCTTGCTCCAAGTGCTAATTAATTTTAATGTTTGGATAATTATTTAATGTTAGGCAATGCTAGTGATCTAACATGCTTATTAAAGTGACAAGGCACAAAGAAAGTCTAAGAGTGAAGTCTTGGCGGCATAAGTCTAAGTATGGCTTGGTAAGGTAAAGACCCGAAGGTGTGACCTTCTGGCAAGTGAAGTCTAGGAGCATGGCTCTTGACGGTGAAGTCCCGGAGGTGTGACCTCTTGGCAAGGGAAGACCTGAATGCATGACAAAGCCAAAGGAAGTTCTTGAAGGCAAGTGTGAAGGAAGGGGAGCCATAGGGCTTGGAAGCATCCCGAGGGCGCGACGTTGATGGAAGAAGCTTGAAGGCATAAGTCTAGACTAAGGGTGAGTATCAAGTATGAAAGGGTCACACTTGATGTGGTAAACCTCATGTTTAAGGGTTACCAGTCAACTGACACTGTTTGTCAGTCGACTAGGAGATGACTGTGAGCCGGAACAGTCCACAGCCGGTTCTCCCAGTCGACTGAACATTATACCAGTCGATTGGTTGAGACCAGTCGATCGGTATTCATATCAGTTGACTGATATAATACTGTTGAGATGCAATAGATAAAAATCCTAGAAATCACGGCTATTAGAAGCCTCTGACGGTGTTCTGCAGCTACATCAGTTGACTGGTATGTAAATCCAGTCGACTGGTGAAGGCCAGTTGACCGGGGGTATCATCAGTCGACTGGCCTGAGGTAGTTTTGGTGATTCCAAGGACAACTCTCAAAACTTATAAAAGGGAGTCTTGAGAGCTTGAGAAGGTTATAAATTTTACTCTCTAAATTTATATACTCACTCAAGCTCTCTAAGATTCATTCAAAGTTCATTCTTTTCTTCAAAAGCTTTATTTCCATTTCTTGTAAGAAGAAGAGAGGTGTGTATTTGTAAGAAGGTTTCTCTCCACCTAGCTTCATCTAAAGGAGAAGATTAGTGAAGGCTTGATAGAGGAGTGATCCGCTTTAAGGATTGCCGTGGAGTAGGAGTGAATCTCCGAACCACGTTAAATCAATCTTGTTAGCATTGTTCTCTTGTATTTTCATTTAAGTCTTTACTTTCAATTTGCTTCTGCTAACGCTTTTTGTAGAAAAATTAAAAAGAGGCTATTTACCCTCCTCTAGCCATTCCAAAGATCCCAACAATTCCCATAGACATCATTGATCGTATATACAACATTTTCAGGTCTCTTATGTGGATATCAAAACACCCACTGGTATCATGGATGGATATGTGCAGGCCTAAAGAGGAGAGTGGACTGGGATTTCATGACTTACGAGCTTGGAACCTTGCCCTTATGGCCTAGGTGCTATGGAAAACACAGGCTAAGGAATATACTCTTTGGATCAAGTGGGTGCATCACACTTACTTGAGGAGAGCAAATGTCTGGACTTGGAAGGTGGCACACTTGGATTCTTTGTTGATCCAATGACTGCTACATATTCGAGATATCATCATATCGACTTCTGGGGGCTGGTGGATACTGCATAAAGGATGGAGAATTGGTTTAAGCAGGATGGTGGAGTGGCCAAGGCATATGACTTTTTCAGGCTGGTCGATTCTAAGAAACTCTGGGTGAAGACAGTGTGAAAGTCTTACATCCAATCTAGTCATGTAGTTACCCTATAAATTTTAATGGAGAGACATCTTTCCACTAGAGACAAACAAGATTATCTGATGAACCAACAATCTATTTTTTGTAAGCAAGTGTTGAAGACACAAGACATTTATTTTTCAGATGTCCACCTATTGCGGACTTATGGAGAAGGGTCCGAGACCGACTCCACATGGGACAGAAGATGACTACCTATCAATGGACACTTCAAATCTATGGATAGTTCTTTAGAGGTACAGTTATTGACAAAAGTGAGGCATCTTGCATTGTCATGTTTGATTTACCTTATATGGTGGGCACATAATAGTAATTTTTTTGGTGAGAAACAATTAGATTGTCCGAAGATTTATATATATTATCATACACAACTAATCTATAAGTACCCGTGAGTACTTCTCTTATCTACCATATGATCCCTTTAAGTTTAAGGATTGAGCTATAGTACACAAGTGATCAGATGGTGGATAACGAAGGTGCTCACGAATGAGTTGTGTAGGTTTTGATCTCCTGGGCCCCCAATTCTTGCACGACTGTGCGTGATATTGAAAAATGCACAGTAACTTTGCGTTCACCATTGTTCCTCACACTCGCATCATCAGATTCCGATCGAATTGTGATCGAAATCCAATTCCAACCTGACCTCTGCCAAATTTTAGCCTAACCTCGACCGCGATTCAACTGGACTCTGATTCCGACCCGACCTCGGTTGAATTCCAACCGCAATTTGATTAAAATCTGATCAATTTTGAGCGATGCCGATGATTTTCCAACGAAATTATTGTGCATTGTTCACAGTCACATATTAATCGACACCAAGGAGATCATATATATCCAAAAAATTAAAATAGATAAACATATTTAGAGGTTGATCATCTTTAAATAAGATGTTCGTTTATTGCATTACTAGCTTGGCTCAATCATGAGCCTAAAATTCGCTTGGCTTCTTTAGTACAAAATTTTTAATGTTATAATAATATAATAAAAGTTATTTAGAAAAGTAACACGTAAACATAGCTAAGTAGAAATTAGAATAATACATTAATGTATGAAGTTAAGGAAAGAGCTGAAATATGTTTATTCGAAAACTAACACGTCAATATACCTAATTAGAGTTTAGAAATATTTCAAGAGCAATAGAGATGGCTAATGGTTTATAGAGTATAACTAGCAGTAACGATGGCGATAGTTTCTAGCGTATCATTAGCAATAGAGATAGTAGTGAATAAGCAATAATTGGTAATCCGCCAACATTAGCATATGTAAACCGAGTTCTAGTGCAGTCCAATACACACACACACACAAATGACGCATCTATACTATTCGAGAATCACGGATTTGGTCCTCCACAATTGTTTCTGTTTCATTTCCTAGAAATCACTATTTTATTTCCTATCAAATTCATCATATGAACCAGCTCGTATGTATCCTACAAATTGCTTGTGACCATTTTGGTCATAATTGAAATGGAATGATGTAGGAGTAAACACACTGCTTGTCATTGAACTCAACACAACCGACGAAACAGGATCATGTTACAAATTTATGATTAAATGCATCCAAAGGGTTCAATAATCATAATTTTGACTGGAAATAAAGAGAATGAGACTATTCATCAGGCAAACCGAATGGTGCAGCTCACTACCGTTGCCGTTTCTTTTGGCCAAACTTGAGATAGAAGATTGTCAGAAAACATCAGGATTGAAGCGGCCTGGCATGGAGCCGCTTTGTTGAGCTTGTCTCAGATGTACAGTAAGTGCATAATTATTTATCTGCAAATTAAAGCATACGTTGTAGAGGAAAGACAATGGTTAATTCAGTCCAAAATTCATCAGTAATACAGTAAATGGAGTGAGAAACGAAATGAGATGATGAAATACCTCAAGTGTTCGAACTTGTTCCTGGTACTGGGCCACAAGTTGTTTCAGATGTTGCAACTCTTGGCTTCTCTCTTCGAATTCTTTCTGGCGCTCATGTTGGATTGAAACAGCTCGCTTGAGCACAGAGTTCTCTCTCAGTAGTATTTCAACTTGTTCTTTCAGCATCACATTTTCCTATTTCAGATTAAAAGTCCAAATGATATTTATGCCATCCACTTAAGTTTGAATAAGTTTAGAATCAAATCTAAATCCTTTATCTTTTCACATTATTACTAAAAGGGATTATAGAGTAGTTACTAGGTGACCTAACAAATCATATTCAGCATAATCCTCTGTTTTTAAGATAAGATATCAATTTACAAGTGCAATTACATTAAATTGTAACTTTGACTTTAGAGAAAAAGCTTTAGAAACTAGATGTTTTTAAATAAGTAAAACAAAAACTGAATATACAAAATGTAATTTCAACGACAATATTTTTTTTTTTGGATGGAATAGCTAAGTTTGAGAAAGATGAAATTCATGTAAGTACTTTTAGATATCCTGGATGTATCATTCAACAAAAGAAGAATATTGATAGAGATATAATTAATAGGATAAAGAATGAATAGTCAAAATAAAGAAGAGCTTCTGGAATCTTTTGTCATGTGATAGTTGTTTTCCAATTAGGCTAAAAGGGAAATTTTTAACAAGACTATGATCAAGCCCGTTATACCTTATGAATACAATTGCAAGACCATGAAAATATATATATATATAGATAGATAATAATGTTAGATGAAAAATGGTAAGATAAATGCATATGTTTAGCAAATGATAAAATGAAATAGTTTAAGGTACCTTTTGCAAATTTGGTAGCAATTCAGCACCAGCACGATCCATAATGGACTTCTCAAAAAACTCTAGAGCTCTGGAAGCACGAGCTCTGGCATCATCTATATCGGAGGCATTCATCATCTCCCTAACAAATAGGTCTACCCATTCATTTGTAGGGTGAACATCAGCAGAAGGTAAGCTTCCATCAGCAGCGCCAGTAATATCAACACCATTTTCCTTTAATGTACCTGACAAGTTTCCAAATATATTACAGTAAATACAAAGATTGTTCAAATCTGAAAGGAATTAGAACTAAAAAAGCCCCATTTTTTGCAGGTATACACAGCACATGTAACTCCATAACCTAATACAAAATCTGAAAAGAAAAAAAAGAATAGAAAAAAGAGAAAAAGATTGGCAATGTACAACAATGAAATTGTTGGGTAAAAATTTGAAATTTAGCAGAGAATAATGACAAATATACATGAATTAGTTAAGCCCAGTAAAAAATGGGGAAAAGGAAAAATAGTACAAAGTACAATTAGAAAATCCAGCAAGTGTTATACTGTCAATTGTTTGAATATAGATCAGTTACAGTCATCACCAACAGAATATCCTCTATGAAATTTTCTGCCTCATTAAACAATTCTTGCAATAGAAAAACAAAGCCAAGTAACAAATTTCTACCTACACATCAATTACTATTTAATAGACTATTTTTTACTCTTTAGCTCATAAACTTAAATACCAAGTTAAATTTTCCCAACGGCATTTTATGCATTCTCAAGAATCTGAGAAGTCATGGAATTACCTTAAAGTTGAAAAAACAGCAGATAACTTGGATTAAGAAAAAAAGTAATAGCCATTATTCAGAAACAAACTAATTATATAGTTTATAAACAAAATTCCAGTAGTCTAGAAGTTTTAAAACCTACAACATACGCATAAAAACTTCATGTCATAAAGAAGCAACATATAGATAGATAAAAGAAGAAATGTAATGAAATATTAGAAAACACAACCACATTTATATTCCTAATCAGTTGGGCTGCGTTTTTGAATGGAAAGTGTGGAGGGAGGAGAGACATGATCACAGAATTATTACATATACAGCTCCATCATTTGTATCACTTTCTCTTCTCCCAATCACATCTCCCATCCCAAGTGAACTGACTCTTATAAGGTATAGACTGCCTGCTTGAATGCAAACATACCTTCAGAACACTGCTGGGAATTCATTGCAGTTCCTTTTCCAGATTGAACAATTTTCAAGTATTACACACAACAGTGAAATTCATAAGCCAAAACAGCTACAAATAAACTATCTAGCTAATGCATGTATACCTTTACTAGATAGAGGACCATTCATTTCAGTTCCATTTTCTGATTTGCCCACAGCTGATACCAATGACATGTACGATGAATCTAACCGAAGATCATTTAAGCTCTTTATAGCAGAATCCAAATCATTTCCAGATGCTTCAAGAGCTTGCTCGAGGAGCTGAATTTTCATTCCAATGTTAGTTAAGGTATGAATAACAAAAGAATATCTAAAATTTGGCAGGTTGCAAAAACAAATAAAAAGTGTTAATCAGCAACTTCACGATAGAATGATATTATAGCATGGCAGCAAAAAGGGAAGGAAAATAATGCAAAACTGCATTGGTTGGGTAAACAGTAAGATTAAAACATAAATATGAATGTGAAGTGAAAACATGTTTCACAAGCCAACACAATCTAGCAGAACAAGTGCTAGAAAAGATTTTATCAAGATCTCTTAATGAGCTTCATGTATTTTCTCCTTGAATAAAAGTATGAGTTTTTGAACAGATCAAAATTCACCAGAAAAAGACTGTCATTAGAGCAACCATACTCTATAAGTTAGATCATGTTGCCATGAGAATGCACAATTGCTATAGAAGAAAGATGAAACTAGATACGCATAGTATAAAGTAAGACTTACATAAGGAATGCTAATTCATGTTTCCATTATATCTCCTTTAAGCACGATCATTTTCAAGGCCTATGACTTCTTCAGATAGGCTGATCCTAAGAAACTCTATGTGAGGACAGTGTGGGAAGCTCTATATCCAACCCAATCGTGCAGGTACGCTATGGATGCTAACGCAAAGACTTCTTCCCACTAGAGATAGGTAAGACTATCTGATGGACCGACAGTGTACATTCTGTAAATAAGTGTTGGAGACGCAAGAACATCTATTTTTCATGTCCCCCTATTGCGAACTTATGAAGAAGGGTTCAAGACTGGTTCCACACGGGACAAGAGATGACTACCTATCGGAGGACGCTTCGGATCTATGGGCAGCTCTTTAGAGGTGGACGGCTATTGACAAAGGTGAGACATCTTGCATTGTCTTATTTGATTCACCTTGTATGGCAGGCACATAATAGTAGTTTCTTTGGTGAGGAGCAGTTGAATTGTGTGAGGATTTATAGACGTGTGCAAATTCATGTATACAAAAACATTAGAAGTGTATTCAGATATGATACTTTATCAGACATAAATTGCTTCTAGTATCTAACTATTGCGTACTCTTGGACTTCAGATATATATCTTTTTACTTATAAAAAAAAATTCAAGATAAAATTTTATGGAATAAATTGCATGGCAAGCAAATCAAATTATTACACGCTTTGGATTAGCAAAGTATATCCATCCAATAGGACGATAAACAATAGACAGCTAACGAAAAAATAAAACAGGAAAGGCTATGAAATAGACTCAACCTGCTGATCCATATCGGGAAACAGGGAGTTCAGATGGGCGAGATTATCCGGCGCAATCAGAGCTTCTCCGTAGTCACCGAGATCCAAAGGGTTGGAGATCCGAAACGGCGAGAGGCGGAGGGAGGGGGTGGGGGAGGATGAGCCGGCAGAGCAGCGGACTCTCTTGGAGGCCGGCGGCGGGGTAAGGAGTTCCTCGAAAATGGAAGAAGACCTCTTCCCGCAAACTACGGCAGACATCGTGGACTCCACGCCTGAGCTTCTCGGACCTCCTCGTGGCGGTCGTAATGGATCCCTCTTCTCCCCGCCGCCTCCGCCTCCTGGTGCTTAGGCCGCTCCACCCATCCAGAGAAGGCGATCGCGGGAAGATCTCGAGCACGGGCACCTGCGAATCGATCCACGGCTAGGACGGCGAGGGCGGCGAGGGCGAGATCGAGGGTTTCGTGGGCGGAGAGAGAAGGATTGCTTAAGAAAAGGATCTCTCCCTCTCGGTCCTCGCTTCATAAATAGGACACGTAATTCGCGTGGATAGGGGGCAAATTGTCAAAAAAAAAAAAACAATATATAAGCATAATTTCCTTTGAATCCTTAATTCTCAACATTTTCAATTTTATTCTGAAAAATTGGATCTGTCAAATCAAATTCATATTATATTCAATAAATTCTAGTGTTGGTGTATTATTTTAATGAGCTGATAACGTATATTCGAAATATTTTTTTAAAGAAAAATTATGTTAAATTAAAATAGATTAATTAATTATTCCAAGAAATCTCCTTTTCTTAAAACAGAGAAACAAAAAGGGCTCTCAATTCACAAAATGCTTACGGACCAAGGAAACAACAATTGGACCGGGTTTAAAATTTCATGGATGGGCCGAATTCGAGCTGGCCCAATTTGTGGATGTAATCACTAAGGCCCCAACTAATAATGGGCCTCCACGATCACTTCATTCTTTCTGAAAGAATTCGTATTTTCATAATTTTGCACACAACGACGATAGCAATATAATACCCTTCACTTATAAATAAAATTTAAGTATAATCACCTACTGTGAAGGCAAAGGACTAAGCAAATGTATTGATCTTGTTTGAGCATTGCCTTTTTTTAAAAAAAAAAACATTTGGTTCAATAATTGAAGCTAGTTTTTTTGTTTTGTTTTTGTTTTATCACATGAAAATGGTGAACAAAGGGGAAACTTAAAGTTTATCGCCATGCAGAAGTTGATCAGTAGATTGTGATTGAATAGTTCCAGTAGTAAAGCCTGGAGAACGCGGATGGAAAGGAATCCATGTCAGAAGATTTCCCACATTTCTGTAGGGTTCTTGTGCAATCAATCGTATTGACTACTTTTGGCTACCTTTTTCATCGCAGTTCAGAAACTTTACCACAAGTGGTTAATTTCAAAGGAGGAAAAAAAAGCATTACATATTCCTTCACTCACAAAATAGATAAGTAACAGAATGGCAAAACTAAAAACTATATTGTTGTTAGTATTATATATTATTTGAAAGAATAAAATAGAAATTTGCCTGACTTGATATCCCATCAGGAAGGCAGCATCTTTCCTTCAATGAAGAGGGAGGACCAGGTGCCCTTTCCAAAAGAGCCAACATATATCACTTCAATAAAAAAAAACAAAAACAAATAAGAGTGGAAATCGATTAACACCTCTGCAAGTTTCAAGCTTCTTTAAGCAGGAACAGGCTTGTGCTCTTCTGAAACTCTTTACTGAAGAGAGAATATAGAACAAAAGAAATACGATGTACAGCTGAAATTCACATCTGGATTAACTGTATATTTTGTAGATCCTTCATTGTTTGGGATCTCATGGACTGTAAGAGCATTGTCATTTTTTTCAGTTTGAAAAGAAGAAATACGGAAATGAGAATAAGTTTGCCTGTGTTGATTTTTTTGCTGCCATTTTGCCTTGGCAAGATCTATGAGATACGTACTGAACAAAATAATATATATATAAAGGGGAACACTAACCTTGAGAAGTAATCAGATAGCTAGTTCTTTAACCATCTCTGTGATTTCCCACAGCTTTATTGAACTGCAACTGAAATCATAAATGTATCTGCATGCATGCAGTTCAAGAAAGCTGTGGAAGACAACAAAGAGAGCCATATTCATACAGCAAATGGAACGCTGTTTACATCAATGAGGAGGAGGAAAATGAGAAGATTAAACTGATGAGTGTGATGACAATTGAGGAGAGGAGAAAGGCATACATATAGAGGAGAGGAGAGAAGTGTTGTTTCTGGGGTTGTTGGTGGAGAAGCCATTAGCCAATCCCAAGAAGAATATATAAACCTCAATTTTTCTTTCTTTCTTTCTTTCTTTTTTCCCTTCCTTTTGGTTGCACTGTTCAGAAGGCAGAGTACAATTCACATTGGAGTTCATTAAAAGTTGATTGCTTTTTTAGGCCAATCCATGGGATGAATGAGTGAGTATGAATACTTACAGGGTGGAGGTCCTGACAGTACTGCAATGGTTTTTTGTGTCCTTGTGGAAAAGGTTGGACCATGTTGGGAGTTGTGGCACTGCTGGCTCATAGGGTTATTAATATAAATTTTATTCCAATATATATATATATAATTTCTTCCAAAAAAAATTAAATTTCAACATGTTTGGGCTCCTTCGTGTTGACTCCTATATCTTAAGGAAATTAAGGAGGTTGGAAGAGTATTAAAATAGAGTGTCAGTGTTGGAAAAGGCATTTTGACCAAAACAACCAAATCTGGTCAGAAACAAAGGGTAATTCTCCAAAATATTCTTGCCATGATACTTTTTCTATTTTTGTTTTTAGCTTTTAGGAAGATTCACAATTATAATATTGATATCGTTTATCTTAATATAAGAAACCATGTCCCTGAACTAAGTAACGTGCATGGAAAAGCATGCAGAATTTAGTGAAGGGACGAAGTCAGCGGTGAATGAGGAAGGAGGTCGTGTTGTCGGGTGGGAATGGCAGACACCAAGCACAGTCACCGCGCCCGACCCGATAAAGGCCAGGCAGGCAGGCAGGCGCGCCCGCTAAGATCGCTGCCTGCCTTGGCTTTGAGTCTTTGACTCCCCAAAACTCCACTGCTTCTTCTTCGTCGTCGTGGTGCCTATGAAGCATTTCGACAAACACTTTGGATGGTATATTATATATCTGCAGTCTGTTTCTTTCTGATTGTTGTTTCTTCTTCTTCTTATTGTGTTGATTGTTCAAGGTGCATGGGGGAATTGAGTTGTTCAGGGAGAGATTGCGTTCTAGGAATTAATTAGATTAGGGTTTTTTGGGAGCTGGGCCACAGTGGAGATCCGTGCAAAAAAAAAAAAAGGTCAGTTGGGTTTGGGAAGCCACTGCATCGCAGCCATGCCCCCTCACTCACTCTCTCTAATTCGAAATCTTAATTAATCTGAACCGAAGCTAATTCATATGAGTTGTAATGAACATAATATACCAGTTTATATAACTGAGAACTACTTGTAGTCCATTAGCACAAATTGCTTCTAGCTAGTTCGTATGAACCTTAGTAAACGGAGTATAAGTTTAACAATGTCTATGGTATTGATCATGTTTTTTTAACATTGCACCATGCATGTAAGTCTGGCACACAAAACTGCATTAAGACATTAATTAGGATTCATAACGCAGTATAAGCCAGGGGAGAGAATATCTTCTCTAGCAACTGCGTGGCACACGAGGCAGGAGAACTATTCTGGTCTTCTTCTATGTCGAGGAGGCTGTCCTTTTCCTTCAATGGCCGAGAAGCATGCAGAGCTGCAGGGCTTCTTGAGCTGCTTGGACATGCTCTTGAGTTCTGGCTTGATGAAGGAGAAGAAGCTACTTAAATTCCTCCAGCTAGCAATGGTACTACTAATGAGCAGATACGTACTTCTCCATTCTTCTTCTATTTTTCCTGTTGCCTACATTTAAGGCTTGGCAAGGGCACCAACACATCTCAATTCCAGTGTGAGACTAATAACCTAGCTAATTAACATCTTAAACTTTACTATCGATGATTAAGATTCTACATTAATTACTTAACTTTCACCTGCATTTTGTAATTGCCTAATGTGATCCAACGATCTGTCGTAGGATCCCCACTATCCTCTTGGTAGGTTTGGTTGTCCATTATGTAGACCATAAACCTTCATCATAGCAAATATTGACCGCTGTGTGGAATTTTGTTGTCCAACAAATAATGGGTCCCCTAGCATTTCTTTTTTGTTTGAATGAATTTCCTTTCATAGTAGCAATTATAGCATCATGAGAAATAATAGAAAATTATTATTATTATTATTATTATTATTATTATTATTTAGTTTGTATGGCGTTCATCTATGCTCGTATACAATTTGTTACAAAGACAAGTCTTGCTATGCTATATATAAGAGCTCAGGATTTTTCATATTCTTTGAACAAGGACGAACGATGTTGAGTGATAATGACATTTTCACAATGTAGGAACAATAAGCTCAATAAGGAGGATTCATCTTAGAGACGCAAAGGACCGTATTCATTCAATTTTCTGACGAGTTACATCAATAAGTTGACTCTACTTTCGCTTGGCCAGATACAACATTATCCCAAAAGGAAGATATCTTTTGGACTGACATGGCTCTTCTGACTCGAGCATCCAAAACTAAAACTGGATCAATTAGTTCAACCAAAACAATTGGGCATTAGTCACAGGTCTTGTATCCATAGTCTATAAATTTTTTATTGAGTCTGATGACAGAGCAGCATGATCAACCCCACACACAAAAAAAAAAAGAGAGCTAAGATCAAATAAT